>JAMKCH010018848.1:0-22640 GCA_023653785.1 Ophioderma brevispina
TGGATCTTAAAATCTCTTGCAAAAAAGATGAGCAAAATGGTATAAACTATATCTTTGCGAGCACACTTTATCTACTATTGGGTAACCTGTAATTTGTCTGCCATTTCTCAAACAAAAACAGCAAGTTCATAACCTTCTTGGACTTGTTATCTGTGAAAAAAAAAACATGACCATCAATGAGAGCTCAATCTTGGAATTGTAACGGATCATTTACAATTTACAGGACCCTTCAATCTGTTATCAGTTTAGAAACAGCCCTGACGATACCAACATAGCATTTCTATTATTCTTTTACCTCAAGGTTTTTGAGCTTCAATTAATAAGAAACAACATACTCGAAATATTCAAAAGCGGCAGGACATGGCGCAAACTGATTTTGGTCCTCATGGTCAGTGTTTGCAAAAAATGAATCATTTCAACGATAGTTTTTTGTTCCAAAGGAGGGGCTAGACCCTCCCACTGATGTGGGACCGTGTTCACCATACACCCCTAGGTTCACTTATGCTGCTGCACATTTGACAAGGATTACATTAGAAGATGTAATAAAAATCTAGCATTTAAAGTTCATCTTGTAAATAAATTCTTTTAAAGTTTCCCTCCATTCTGATGTAACCCTTCAGGAAACATATTCAATTGACTTCATTTTTTCCTCACCACATTCAATATAAACATATTTAGAAATTGAAACTTGAAACAAGGCGTAGGACATACACTCACTTGCATCACTACTTGAAATTGCCTCTACCATTGGGTGTCCTAATATGCTTCCGTATTTTTTTTGAAAGGCGGAGAGCTCACTATGTATGCATAAATGCCATACCTTAGCTTATCACATTTCATCCCTTTTAAGATACTCATCTTTAAGTTGGACCTGACATAATTTTAGCTTCAATTTTACCTAGGCCCTATGTAGCACAAATTCATTGGCATGAATATCACGGGCTTTTTTAGGTCATCTGTATTTAGGGCCTACTTGAAGCTATAAATACCACCTGTCAGCATACCTCTCAAAGACCATGTGCCTTCTTATTGCCACATTAATATTGGATTAGGTCGTACATAAATTATCAACTAGTGCTAATAACAACTACCTACTCTGGCCTGCGTTTTTCCATAAATGCTTTATTTGGAAAATAGACATGTAGGTTTTTAATTCTATGACTTGAATCATTTCGTATTCACAAGCAAAGGTTTGGGTTATTCCATGTAAGCGTAAACCTCACCCGATTCAGTAAATAAATCTTGAATAGGCCCTACCTACATCTAGCCCAATTGGGTCAAAAGGCTTATTATAGATCTTGGTGGAAACAAGGCAATGTAGTACATATTCTGATACGGTCCTTTTGTTTCTCTAAGACTGGGTGATTGATCACTAAACCTGTTTTTGCTGTACCTATTTCTCCCTAGCCTATAGGGGTGCCCCGAGGGTCCATTTGAGGGTGTCTGTAGTCCTAGGTAGCAGATATTTGTTCTGTCCTAGGTCATTCTCTATTCCTTGAGGTGTACTAGATCATTTACACTAATTTCAGCTGGACGCCGGATCCCAATACTAGCTAGCTTATATGACAGAGAGCCTTAGGCGGCCATTTTTGAAGTGTCTGGTTCCTGTATTCAACTGACGATTTGTCTGGTATAACACATATTTTGTAACTCCAACAAACTTATTTGATTAATTGACAACGAGTTTCTGACTTGGTACCCACCTCGCTCATCTAACTAGCCCAATTTGGGGGTCCTTTTGTGGGGGGTCTGGCGGACCCCTTCCAACTGGAAAAATGTTCTGTCGTTTGTGCTGCTTATATGGCGTGGTAGTGCGCACACTATGGTTGTGGATTTTAAGTGGTACCTCCTCAACTCATCTAGTTCAGCACCCATTTTTTTGGCTCCTTTGGGGACCCCCAGGACTGCACCCACCAGTGGTACCCGGCAGACTCCCATTTCTGTTCATTTCAGTTGACCTCCTATACAGTCCCAGTGTCAGAGGAGGGTACCTAATTATCCTAACCAAATGTCTCTGGGCTGTGGTCTAATAGGCTGTTATCCTTGAAACATCGCAACTTTATAAATTCGACGTGCCCATATCGTTTGAAATTTGAACGCTGACTGGTATGTAATGAAAGTATACTGATATCACTTTGAAATTGCTTCTTTTTGTCTTTTAATCTGCGCTCAGTCAACCATGAAGAACGGGATGGAAAAAGTACAATGCGGCTGAGAAATTTTAGTCGAAATAGAGCAGGAGACGGACCTGGGTCAAACATCACGTTCAACCCCCCCTACAGAAAAAGGTTTGAATCCTTTGACTTTAGTTTTATATAGCCCTCTATGCCATGCTAGGTAGTTAGTACTCTCAAATTTGGTTTGTCACTTTCAATAGGAGCCAATTAAGGTTTACAAAGGGTCAACTTTTTTTTTGACTTCAATCAGGTGAATGTATTGTCCGCCTAGTCATAAGGGTTCAAAAAATGTATAGTTGGTACCATCTATGACCATTGATTTGGAGTTAAGTATAGAAAGACATGGTAAGACTAAAAATGGTAAATTTTAAAAAAGGTCCAATTTCTAATCTTCTCTGATTATAATCAACATTTCGGGAAAACTAAGAGCCTTTGAATAAGATCAGAGAGAGAGTTTTATTTTTGACATTCAAATCATAGTATACACTCAAGTGCCCAAAGCTTATTGGTTCATTGATTTCAAGGATATATCAAACAAACTAAAGGCATTGCATTCAGCTTGAATTCATTTAGACGTCAAGCAAATACCTGGAAAGTGGGTTCAATTTTGTAGTAGGTTGGACTAATGTGACACAATTATTCCGTGTTTAGAGTGGCGTTTCCGCTAGCTCATACGTTTTGGTCGACTACCAACCGTATCTCTACAATAAGTTATGAACACCACTATATCTCCAAGGACAAACATATGGTGTTCTTGGTGGGACGATTCCAAAGGACTATATAACGAGGGCCCAAACAAAGTAGCAAATACTGACATGATTTTGGAATATTGTGTAAAGTAGTAGATCCCGTAATTTTATATTTCAAACAATAATTCCTGTTCTTTTAATACATGGGCGCCCATGTTAAATAGTAACTCAGTTTTGTCTTGCGTTCGTTTTGAAATGCGAAATGTACATGATTTAACAATACAAAATAAACATAGCCGATCCGTGTTACTTATTGTAAACAAACGGCTTTAAAAACAACTCCTAACATCTTCCAAACTCCCTGGGTTGTGGTATCTCACCATATTTGAATACTCCACATACCACCCCTATTCCCGTTTGCATGGATGATGGGCAGGCCGGCCGGTGCTGAAAGGGACGAATAAATTTATTTAGAATCACCTGTAAACAGGATGAATGTTTGTCATTTTGAATTAAAGTTTAATTTTCTTGTCATTTGTTTAACAAATGATAGGCCCTAATCATTCCATATTGTTTTAAAAGCATCAAATAGCACCATTCTTGAAGAGCGATCCTTAATTTTCAAAATTTTCGGAAGACGTCGTCATATAGAAGCCCAAGGATGCGATGAGGTATTGCCATTTATCCTTCAAGCGATACTGCACAACATAACAGCGAATGCATGGACGGGAATAAAATTGTAATACCTCATTTGATTCTAGTACTGATTGTTATCGTTTCCCGTGGGAGTTTTGTGCCACAATTGATTTTATGTTGGGTCATTTGGGCAATTTTGTGACCGTGGAGAGGGCAGAGCGTTATTTCTCAGTGGATTTGTCTTCTATGAAGGTTAAGGAACAAATTTAGAGGGGGTGCCCCTCGAGAAAGTGTGGCGGAATCCAGGCGGGGGGAAATTCATAAATTACAGGGGTCAAAAATTAAAAATGCTTGATTGCTGTTAATGTTACAACGGTAGTGGTGGTAACCAAAGTTGTTCTTTTGTTACAAGATTAAAAAAGGTATAGTTTGTACTGCCTACAAGGTATTAGCGGGGGACTGTACGTGAACAGATCTTATGTGAAGTGTGCAAATCCGGATAAAATTGTGAATTTTGGTACACAAGTACTTTCTAACATGATAATCAAAAAATTGATGGAAGCACTGCCACCCCCCTTTCATGCCCCCAGCTTGGATTTCAAGGTTACACAGGGGTAACTTTTTGAATGTTTCCGATTGATGCATGAACATTAATTAATTGATTAAAAAAAAAAACCAAGGATTAAAAAAAAGGTTATAGTTTATACTACCTGTGACTTTATAGTTTAGGAATTATCGAGTAAAAAAAAAACTGTAAAATGGTAATTATAAAAAAAGTCAAAATGGCGAATAAAGTCAACAGATATTGGGAAGCTATGGATTTTCATATGACCTTGTGACCTATTTTGTTGGATGAACGTGAAAACTAAGCATAAACAGATAAGGCAACAGTCCTTATTTCTTTAAGGTGGGAAACAATTTGCCACCACATACTACCTGAATCAAAGCGCAACTTTTAACTTTTGACCAATGTACAAACCAAATTGAACTTGTTTCACCAGCTACAGTTTTTACCATAACTCCGGACTGTAAGCTATGGATTAGTTGTAAGCTAACCTTTTTGGAATCCTTGTGACCAGACATATACCATGGTGTGCTTTTTAACACGATCAGAACATTTTAAATTTTTGACCCCGGTATAACATGAAACCCAAGCTGGGGGCAAGTTTCAGTTTCAGTTTTCAGTTTCAGTTTCAGTTTATTTCAGCAAAAATATCGAACGTGACAGAATATATAATACAGTATGTTATATAATAATACATAAAGAATAAATTGTAAACTGTAATAAGATGAAAAGGTGAGGGAGATTGATATGATAGACCAGTAATGGGAACAACCCGCTAGGGCTTATGGTTATTGTGGCACTGTAATACATACAAGTGCTTTCATTCAATTAGGGATTATCAATGGGGGCCTAAAGACTTGTGTGGCAAAAATTTAAAATTTTAGCGGAAGCGCACAGCTTACACTACAGTTCCCTGCTATATGGTTACCGAGGGTATAAGACAGAATTCGTAAATGTCAAAGGTCACCCCAAAGGTTAAATCTTTAATATGCAAGATTTCTTTAAAAATGGTTCTCAAATTGTTAACCTTTTCACGGGGATTGCTGCAAAAGTAGTTGACACTATCAGTTGTTATTTGTTTATCGAGATTAATGACAAACAATGGTCAACCCCATTGACTCTATTGATCCCTGAATTTTAAAATACGTTAGATGGTGCAAAATGTTTTGTTGCAGTCTCTGAGAAAGATGAACAATTTGAGCCAATTTTTAAAAGGGAAAGACATCGGAGCAATATTTAAGATTTAACCTTTCGTGATGACCTTGGACATTTGACGAATTTGGTTTTATATCTCCATACATACGTGAAGTAGTACAAAACGATTACCTTTTTTAATCCTTGTAACAAGACGAACACTTTGGTTCCTTTTAAAGCAGTCCAAGCAGTTTTATTTTGACCCCATGTTTTGTATATGAATTTTCCCCCCCTCCTGGATTCCGCCCACACTTTAGAGGGGCACCCCCGCTAAATTTGTTCCATAAACATCATAGACAGAACCAATGCCACTGAGAAATGATGCCTCTGCTCTCCACGGTCACGAATTGCTCCAAATTGGACCCAAAACTGTTGAATTGGCTAACTTTGTCACTTTTAGGGGCTGATTTCAAAAATGCTTAGGTGCCATTTTTTCACCACGCCTTTAAGTCGCCATTGTGAATTTCAAAATGGCCGCCATTTTTCCTATTTTTGTCCATGCTCTGCTTAGGAGCAACTTAGAGGAGTTAAAATTGCTTGGTTGGCAGTACCTATGTGTGTGATACCAGAGATCCATTGAAGGCATCGCTACTTGTAACTATTTGGTTTGGCTGCCATCTTGAATTCAAATGGCCGCCATTTGAATTATGTCCCTATATTGGGTGTGGCGAGCAGAGTGGAGAGTACAAACACTGGTTGGCAATACCCATGTTTGTAATACTAGGGATTCAATTAACAGCAACTGGCTTTACTGTGTATCTAATTTAGTTTTCCGCCATCCTTGAATTCGAAAATGGCCGCCATATCTAATACAACTTGTTTTTAAAATCTCAACATGCCAGTAATAAGGCAGTCTAAAAAATGGTAAGATTGCCTTTACTATGATGATGATTCCAATCACTTAATGCTTATATTTCAATGAGGAAAATTCAGCCAACCATGGAAGATTTCAAATGGTCACCACTAACAATTCTTGTTTTGATTAATGTCAAAGACTGTAACCCATATCTCAGTATATATAGATTACAGATTCTACTATAACATATCCATGAAATACTGACTTATCTTGGATTGTCTTTTCAATACATGAGATCATATTTGAACCATATTACGTGATTATGTTTTATTTGAGGTGTAGACAATAATCAATATATGTTCGTGTAAGCAAAAAGTTTTAATACTTCTCATGGTTAATCACCTTTTAAAGACACTAAGAAATGGTTTCTCATACGCAAACTAAAATGCACGAGGTTTTTTTTTGCATTCCCCACAACGACAGATAGGCCCCCTAGTTACATGTTCCCGTCACAAAATAAAATAAAATAAAAAAATAAGGCTATTCAAATTCTTTGAGAGGCTTACATGACTACATAGGTTACCCAGTACCTATAGTCAAAGATCACCTTCTGTACTGTTACTTGTAATCAATTGAGTTACCACAGTCCTCCACTGCATTAACAAGCATTGTACTTGGTAAATGTCTGGGGCTGTCCATTGCCTGTGTCTTGCCATACCCATGCACAAGTTTTCAAGAACATTTTAATGTTCTTGAAACTTCTGCATGTTTAAACATGCTGTCTAGGGGTCGAACTATCCTCACGAAAGTTCTGAAATACATCTAATTGCGTCACAGCTTGAATCTAGCCTTTATCCAACCACTCTTAGTTATGCCCGCAAATTTTCCTTCCTCCCTAATCAGTACCTCTAAAAGCTTGCAGACCTAGTAGACCTTTATTTTTTCGCTACAACTGCTGCAAACTGCTGCCACATCTTGCTCGTATGTCAATTTGGCTTCGCTTTTCCTTTTCCGGTGAGAAGTGAAGCGCGCCTGAAGGCTGTTGGTTGAACATAAATCCCTTAGATAACCTCCGTGTCTGCGAATATACATATATATCCCTGATGTCTCCGTCAGTCTTGGACGCCATCAGTCATGCATTGGGATCAAGGTATCTGCCTCCACCTGGTTTGTTAGAATACTTGAACTTGTCGTAGGGCGACAACTAACTCTTGTCTGCTTCTTCATATTCTGATCTTTATTGAGTATAGCTTCCCAAGAATCGTCAGTTGAGACTTCGTATCAGTGTGAGCCATCAGGTGTCAGTCATCCGTACTAAGTTTGCTATTGTACAGTCTCTGATTTCAAACTGTGACCGAAATCAAAACCAGCCAACCTTGTTAACCGCCACGTGTCTGAGCTATCAGTTGGTTCAATATATCATTCTGTCTGTCCGAAAGATAACACATCCTTCATCATACCCGGATACGATCTTACGGAAGCTTTTGAACAAAGGTGTTGGTAAAATACGTCAGTGTACCATTGACTGACTTTCTTGAATAGCTTGAACAACTGCCATGGAACAGAATTAACGATGCCGGCCTTCCCTTTCCTCGATAATGCACAAATTGTATTGGATTTCCAACCTGCTTGGATGCATCCAGCCCGGTGTAAGTCTACTTTTGAAGTCACTTGGGTGTTCCCTGTTGGACTTCCTCATGGCATGGACAAAAGAACTCTTGTCATTTGGGATAGAAGAATGCCATCTGAGGAGAAGAAGTGATCGTGATACATACAAAAACTTTGATAAGCTGTTCCAATGTTTGATCCACGTAAACAGATTTGTAATGGAATACTGACTTAGTCCACCATGAAACACACATTTTAGAGCTTCCCAGTTCTTGGTCAGTGCACACTTTAGCATCTTAATTTGGGGCAAGACCAACTGGTACAGTTCGAGCATATTTGTAGAGATCATGCGCAAAGTAGTATTTGACTCTCCCACTCGCCTGTCTACGTTGCTGACTCAAATAAGTAAACTCTCTAAACCTCTCATATAACTCGGAGGAATTTTGCGACTTGCGGAAGGGCTTGATCAAGTGCAGCTCGGATCTGGTGTCTGAAGATTTACCTCTTCAAAGACATCCACCATATCTTCTTGTCTCATATGAAGCCTATTGCGGAGTTCGTGACATTTCGGGGATTATTTTAATGTCCATGATCCCACCAACATTTGCGACATTTTTTATCCAAATCGAATCAACTTTAAATTTGACCCCCTGTACAACTGAAATTGACCCCTTTTATTGATTTTTGCTGTGTTTAACCTATGCTCTTAAACTTTACATTGTAGATGTACAAACTATACCTTTTGTCGATTCCTTATGGTTCGCCACATAATATGGAAACTTTCAACATTTTGAGTCAATTTTTTAAAATTGACCCCTGTAAAATCTTTGTCTTGGCCCCTCGCTTAAGCACCACTTGCGGCACTTAAAAATCGCGATTTCACGGGTCCCGCTCAGGCTGTCTACATATTTAATCACTCAAACTTTTGTACTGTGAGATTTGTTAACAAATGTGTGCTAGCTCCAGGGCTAACTCGTTTGCGTTAAAAACACATGTTCGAAAGGCTGGCGTCTGCAGACGTCTGCGAATGAAGTATGAACCCACTTTATTCGTCCGATAGTTTGATTCATCGTCTTAATCTCCACTTGTATGTAGCTCACTTTGTATTTAGTAGATAACACACTCGTGTGTATAACCTCACTTTGTATGTAGAATTCCACATACTCGTGTGTATCGTGTGTATCGTTATCCTCGCTTTGTGTGTGTAGAATTCCCATTTTAGATAAATGCATTTTTTTTTAATTAATAAAAGTTATTGAACAGACAGTAGAATAAAAGTGTAATCATGTGCAAACTTTTGTATCTACACGTAATTTCCAAATAAATATCTCACAATTTAAAGTATGCTCTGATAATTCCTAGACTGGGTTGCAATTCGTATATAACGGTAAATGTATAAATTGAATGGATTGTACGTGTACACTTACGAGAATCGTAGTTGAATGCTTGTGTCGAGCCTAAGCTCCGGTGATGTGTTTCGCTGTTGACACAAGGTGGCGCTAATTCAAGCCACCAATACGTCTTTTTTCGAAGATAAAAAATAAAAGAAGTAACGAAAAATAAGAAAAAGGAAATGGGTAACACAAAAACCATTGTCAGAATTAATCGTCGAATATTTGAATTCATCGGTTTAATGCCTCCACCACAGTTTCAGTTGCATAGACAGAGCTCCTATTGTTCAATCTTCAAACATTCAACAAATCCTTGCTTACCAGCAGCACATTGTAGAATAAACTCCAAAACAAAAAACTAACAGAATATATCCGTAATAGCTCATCAATACAGTAAGGTGTCTCTACAAGACATTACTTTTTATACCTCATTTTGGTTCCTGATATGCATGCTGTCAATTATTTTCTGATGCTTTCACATTACTATTAATATTGTTAACTTTATATTCCTCTGTTTCTCTTTATCTTTCTCCAATCCGGTTGCCCTAGAATTATAAGTTTTCACGCATAGCAAAAAGATCATGACTTCACTGATGTGGCTGTGGGTAACGTACACACAGATCTTCATACGACGATTCAGGTTACCCCATAATATAAAGATTAAACGAGAACTTACCTGAGTTCGAAGTTTGATCTTTATTTTATTGAAGAAATGGTAGGGGATGAAATAAAATGAGCATCTAGAAACCATGTGCCGCATTCAACCTTTAAAGTACTCGGAATGAGCAAAGGTGAATAATAAAAAATGAATCTATACACACACGTCAGTCTAACTAACTTATGTACATCTCTTTGCAAAAAAGAAGAAAAATGGCCTTTTGGGAGGGAGGGCATTTAATTTCTCCACTACCATTTCTTCTAAAATAAAGATCAAACTTCGAACTCAGGTAAGTTCTCGGTTAATCTTTTTATTTTATTTCGAAATACGTGTATTAATACATGAGATTTTTAAAGCACCTTTAGCCTCATTAAAACACAATAAAGCTTTGAATATCATGTATATTCCCAGTTTTAATACTCAAAAACTAGACTTAGTAATTTGTCACATTATGTTCCAAATTGTGTAAATTTGTGTCCCTACTGGATGTAAATACTGTATGCAGGTGCATTTTACTAGCTAGAAATTAATTCCAACACTGCATTTGCAAATTGGCTTTCTTTTACCACAGGTTTGTTATAGTATGTCTGAAAAGTTTGCTCTCTCGATCACCCTGCTGCTGCAAGTATGTCCATGATTTGGAACCTGTCGGAACATGCCGCAGAACATGCTGCCGCTCTAGTGGAATGAGAGCTAACACGAAATTGTTCGACACTGCAGCTTTCAGTACGCTTTAATCCAGTTGGACACTGTATTCTTGGTTACTTTAGAATGTGGCTTTTCTGAAACTTCATAAGCAATGTTGCTCAACACCTCTTATTGTTTTTGTTACCTCAATGTAATGTTGTAACACAGTAAAACACAAATACGTATCATCTGGTTTTGTAGGCCTTTAAATTTCAACCTTCATGCCTACTTTGGGCAGGTCTGGAATGCTTCAATAAACATGAACAATAGAATAATAACACTTTGTATCCCCAGTGTGAATTACCATGTCTCTCAAATTTAGCTTATGAAGTGTCTGTGCCCTCTGTCATGTAGTTAGGGCCATTAACATAACTAATTTCCAGTGTCAGGTCCCTAAACGTAACTGCATTTGTTGGCGATAAAAATTTTAAGTAACTAACACAACCACACATCCCAACTTCAGCATATCTTGGTAATGTTGGGTGTACTCTGAAATCCCTTTCATAAATCTGCTGACCAAGGGATTGCTCCCACTTTGTGTTCCCCTGGAATTATTAGAAATGTTGATAGGGCACTCCTTTGCTGTATTTACAGCACTGTAACTCAGATTATGCTGCTGGAATGTTCAGATTTAAAAGATTCGAGGATGGGTCCTTCATCCGTCTGCATTGTATTATCACACCGTCGACGACAAAACTCAACCCATCTTGCAATATAGACATGTACGTCTCGATTTTGACTCTTCCAAGATTTCTCAATGATTGACAGTGCTGCCTCCGGAACACCCTTGGGTTTTAAGGACTCCCTGACAATCTGCAATGAGAGAAGTGCAGCTTATTACTAAGTGATGACGTTGTCCTGACACAGGCTGCGACACAACCCCTTTGGCAAGAGAAATTGGGCCTGAAGTTCACATTGCAAGCACCTTTGCAAACCATGGCATGTGTGGGCCATCTTGGGTATAATTAAATCCCCTTCTGCTTTATCTGTTTCAATTTTTTTGAAGACCTGCTGCGATCAACAGAGGTGGAAAGCATAGAAAAAGAAATTCCCCAATTTACAGAAAAGGCTTCAGTTGCCTCTGGCACCGGGGGATCAGACGTCCCATGAAATGTTACCTTGGTAAATTGTGATTTAATCTGGAATCAAAATGCTCAATGCTGGTTGCGAATCATTTGGCATAACCTTGTAGAAATATTTCTGTCTTATCATCCTTCTGATTTGATCCTGAAATTTCCGGGATCTGGTATCTGCAGTTACATTATATTTCCCCCGGTAAAGGAGAAGCAGGACAGCCAAATGCTTCTCTCAACACACCAATGCCACAGTTTTCTCATGGCCAGTGTGTTTTTTATTTTTTTTTTTACATATGTCAAATGCCGTGTCCTCAGAACAACGATGAGAGAAGAGGCAGACACCCTCTTCCTTTCTACTCTTATTCACAGTTGGGTTTGGTTATCTGCATTTTACATGCACGTGCTGGTTACAGGCATTTTTAGCAAAAGCTTTAACATTTAGAACTACTGCTAGTATTCCATAGCATTGATTTCCGTGTGAAGCAAACATTTGTCAATTCCACTCATACCCCATCGTCCTCCACAAATTTATTTCGGCACCATTTTGTCCTCCCTACATCCCAAGCCACTGGCAATCACTTTCTATTATTATCCCCACAGGTGCAAAGGGCAATATTTTTTGCATACAGTTGTCATCTTTCTCAACTGTTTTGAAATCCAATTTCAGGTCAAACTCTTGCCTTTATATCTAATTCAGTTTTAGCATCAAAATCTCCCTGATTTAACTTCAGTGCTTTACAATTTTTGTCAGTTCTCTAAGCCTATAGTGAAGTCTGGCCATATTGTCCTGCAGGAATGCAGCCACCATTTTGTGCCTATCGACCTTTCTGCAATCTAGTCCTTATGCTTGGATTTTTGTTTACGGCTAGTTCAATGCACTTGTTTTTTACATATCCCCTATTTTTTCAGGTGCTCTGAGTAGTCATGACACAAGAATTAACAACAAACCCTAAATAAGAAATTTGTTGTGTTGGCTTAAAATGGATTTCCGCGGATGAACTCTAAACCCTACTCTGATAAAACATTTCGTCCAAATGTACTGCTATCTCTGCTTCCTTTCTGAGGGGAGATATAAGCAGGGTATCGTCGATATAGTCCGACACATGAGTGACGTAAGCTTCTTAATTTGGCAAAGGGTGGTTTCAAAAGCTTGGTAAACATAAACCTTGGGGACTGATGATGAGGCATTGGCAACACTTGTACTGTATACACTCCTTTTCCCAAATATTCCACAAGTCATTTCTTATGCTCCTCTGCAATTGGTACAGCATAGTAAGCAACTTGGAAGGTCATTGAAGCTGTAGCAAGAGGGTGAAATGAGTTTCTTTGCTACTTCAAACTTATCCTCTTAAATGTGGTGCTCTAAATACACTTATGTGAAGTTTTGAAAATGGCCAAGATTATTCTCCTCCCCCCATCCTTTTTGATGGTCGTGAAAAAATATTCGACCAAAATCACCATGCTCAGACTCTGGTTATTTCAATTACATCTTTTGAATCAGATTTCTTTCCCCTCAATTGCTTCCGATTCAAACTCGTGGATAATTTATAAGGGCTCGTTTTAATGACTTGTTATGGGTACGCCCCAAAACTCTACCTGTCTCCTTTAATTGCTTCAATTATTGATGGGTCGGAGGTATATTTGTACCACTGACTCCAGCAATGACTTCAATCGGCATCCACTATGTGCTCACTCGCAAGGTAAAACTTCCTACCTCATTAGGAGTCGTGCTTTGGTACTTGTCACTGTAGAGGGCGCTTTCCCTCCTTGGTTGTACTTCTGCTGTGGCATGCTCTAGATCCTGGGGGTTTGGGTACAGCTTGGTTTGGATACTGATGACAAATGGCACCTGAGAGCCGGCCGAATCCCTAAAAAAGAGCGGTTTGGGCCTTTCTTCTGCTGTTTGAAGTTTTAGGCGGCTTGCATTGTCCCACTGTATTAACAGGCCCGCGTGTATAGGCCCAAATTCTCTTTTTCATAAGGACTTTCCTTTGGTTCACCTCACTCACCGCTTTTTTCTCTTCAGTGATGTCCCTCACAATATTTGTATAATCGTCCCCACACAAGTAGTTACACCAGTCTCCTTTTGACAAAGATGGGCGTATGCCGGATTTAATTCCGGTTTGATGTGGTGCTTTCCTTGCCGCATTTAAGTCATGTTCAAGAATTATCACAACCTTCCTCTTGGTGACACCCGGTAACTGATATTTTTTCAGGCGAAGGAATACTCAACTGAGGCCGTTAACATATGTTTGTCCTTTTTTATTCACTGTCTTTTTAATTCACTGTCTTTTTATCTCACTGTATTTTTAATTAGCCCCGTCAGAGGACAAACTATCTAATGCCAGTCTGGCACACGTGCCCTAATCAGGGCAGGCATCACCAGATGTCAAGTCGATGGCATCTCAGTGCTCCAATTAACACGTTTGAATGTCTCACTAGGGCTAAGATAAACGTAATCGAACACCTCACTCATACGCACAAAGTCACTACAATTCTCCTCCAAGAACCCACGCTACCGACAGTGCCATTCTGAACATCTGCGGCTACACCGTAGCTGCACACAACCGAGAGGCGCTACCCATGGTGATTGCCACCTTTGGCAGTAACTCATCCGCAATGGAAAACAAAATTGCAACCTCACCTGCAGACTCCACCCTGGAATGTCAACACCCAAATTGCAGGTGTTCATGTCACCAATGTCTACAGGCCACCTAACCATCGGCTCCAAGCATAACTCCAATCCCCAACTTATGGGGCACCCTGCATTTATGCTGGACGACTTAATAGCATAGCACTACCTGGGGTTACAGGAAACCACCTGATGGAGCTACTCTAGAGGACTGGGCCTCAAAATTCCCCCCCGGGGGTGGTAAAAAAAAAACAACAACTTTTGCACGACCCCAAGCCACCAGACCCTTTTCAACTCTGGTGGGTGGAATACGTCTACCAACCCTGACCTTGCTTTTGAAAACATGGACAACCTCTCCATTCACCGTTCACGTTCTCGACCGCTTTCCGAATTCCCAACACAGCCATCACTGATCGCTCAGGGATGAGGCTAGTTAACCTGTACCAACAAAGCCAGTTAAAAGGTGGAACTTCCGCACGGCAGACTGGGACCAGTTCAAGAACCTGGTGAGATTCAGAAGTGCCCAACCTCCCCGACAGGCACAACCTCCTCCAACCTGGAACATTCTTACACAGCACTGTGTGCCCAACTCTTTAATCAACATAAGCAAAGAAGAACATCCCACGTGGCTGCCGTCGCAGTTATATCCCATCCTGGGATAAGGAAATTATGCCACTCTTTACAATGATTTCCTGAATTCTTAACGCCGGGGAAGAAGCTTCATCCAAGGCTGCAGATCTGACAAACTGCCTGGACAGGAAATGCCGTGAACGCTGGGAGGAGACAGTCCATGGAATTGACTTCATCCACTCCATCGGAAGGCCTGGAAACTAATAACCGTCTAACCGGCAAAGTTCCAAACCATCGAATGTCCAGTGACTGCCAATCAATCGCATGAGCAATCCTCGCCAAACGGTTTTCAAGAACATTGAAAGGATCACACTCGCTCTGTCAAAAAAAGAATCACCAAAACTCGTCCTGAGCCCCTGGCGTGGACGGGTACTTTCAACACCCTTCTCACTAGATGAGCACACCTCTGCTATCGCCAACTAAGAGTGGAAAGGCCCAGGGCCCTGTCAATATACCAGCAGAGTTCGTGATGCAATGCGGCCCACTATGTCTAGATTGGCTCCACGAGTTCTACACATATTGCCCTCACAACCAGTCCTTACCCAGATCTGGAGGAGAGCTACTATCATTGCACTCAACCAAACCATACAAGCCTGTCGACAACCTAAGAACTACCGCCCAATCTACCTACTGTGTTTCTCCTTCAAATACTCCTTGAGAGGATGACCTTGGCCCGGTTGGTGAGCCCCTCTTCGAACTCCCATCTGCCTGACGACAAGCAGGATTTCGCCGTGGCCCGGAGCACTGTCCATCAGTTTGTAAAACTCACAAATTATATTGAGGAAATCTTTGAAAAGCGCCGTAATGCAGGCGTCATCTTGGTGACTACTGCAGCCAATACGACACCGTGTGGCACCAGGGCACTGACACACTCAATGCTTCTCAAGGACCATCCGTATCGTCACGCTTTACAATTCATATGTAACATGCTTGCAAACCGTAGGTTTATTCTCAAGACCACTAGACCAGTGATGGACAGATTAGTCGCCTGCGATCGTCTGAGGAACGGAGTACCACAAGGATTTGTACTGGCTCCTATGCTGATTCAACACTATGTATATCCTCGACTTACACTCAAACACGTCTAGACAATTGGCTGCGCGACGATCTTGCCCTCCCCACTCGACAGCAAACGGGACAGAAGTAGAAAGCACCTTACTACCAGAACATGGCCTACTTGCGCATATCTGAATACCTGAGCCTGAGCTGAGTGAAGCAAGACCATCGCTTACTGCCTTCCACCTCAAACCTCCAAAGAGGCTCATCGTCAGCTCAAATCAACCTCAATGAAGCGCCTCTGCCATACATCCTACACCAACCTACCGTGGAGTCAAGCTTGACCCGCAGCTTACATACCGGCAGCACCTCGAGTCCGTAATGCGCCCAAGTATCTTCGAGGAATAACTCCTGTGCCGACTTGCTGGTTCTTCATGGGGGCAGCCCCACGACCCTACGCACCACTGCCTTGGCTTTGGTTTACAGCCCACTGGCTGCGATGCTGCCAGCATGTTGAACAGCTCTCACACAAAGAAGCTGGATATCGTACTCACGAGACCTTGAGATCCATCACGGGCTGTCTCCGTCCTACTCCATCTGCATTCCTACCAGTGCTTCAGGCATTGCACCGGCAGCACTTCGGATGAGAACACCACACGCACAAAATATTGATAAGGCATGCTGGACAACAGCACTGCCTGCATAACACGTCAAAGCAACAGAAGACGAAGAGAATCACACCAAGCGGTATAGTTAGACGATTAGATAAGACAGAGATGCGCCCTGCCGACCTTTCTGCCGACACGCCGCTAAACTCTCCAGTTCCCCATTTCAACATCCTTACAGACTGAATAGCCGGGCTAGATAGTCCAAGACGAGACCAATTCTCTATCAACACTAAGACAGAAACTACCACCTGGCAGCAATCTCCAGCAAGGATTGCGTCACCTTAAACCGGATTCGCACAGGAGTCGTTTCTTCGGCTCAACAGCAATATGCACGATGGGGGCTGCGGCATCGCCAGCCTCCCAATGTGGCTCTCCATCACAGACTGCGATCAAATTCTCAATGAGTGCCCTACCTTTCGTCCGCCGGTTGATACATAGGTTTCTCTAACCCCAACCAACCAAAAGTGAGTTGGCTCCAATAAGCTTACAACCTGTTTGCTGCTGCCTCATGGCAAGTAAGAAGAAGAAGAAAGAGTCATAGTTTGCATTGCATAAGAGAGCCAATCCATTCAACCGTCTGGCTTCTCTTCAAGGTTATCATCTTCCCTTGAGCGGAGGATGGCACACATTCCACGTGTTTAGCGAGTTCTGCACCTTCTGTAGTCTCACATCAATGAGCCGAGTTTTAGTGTTAAGGAGAGACAGATGGGGGCTTACTTAGGGGGACTTGAGTGAGAATGGTGTGAGGTGTGATTGTACCATCCAAATATCAGCCATCTTACTGTCTTCAACTTTGACTTTAACATCTTTTCCATCTCTGAAGCCACTGTCTGCATTCATTGGTGTGGGCCCCACACCTCATACTCCTCTGTGAATTTATGGAAAACCCCATAGGCCTGATTTGGGCTCTTACGGTGATGCATTTGCCTTTGGTTCGCCAGGGTCTCGTTCGTTCAAAAATGGTAACAGATCCTAATTATCAGTGGTGATGGTGGAAATCCTTCGACGGTAGCTGGGCCACTATCAAATTCACCAGATTCATCATACCCAAGTTCATATCACTAGCATCTTCACTATCAATCACTTCATGTTGATAGTTAGTAGTTTGGTACAAATTAAGTCCACTCAGTTGACCCATTTGGCTCTGGTTATCAAAAGGATCACCACTGCGCACTTTGGCCTACATTCATTAAGCAGTAATGGTAGCAGCGGTACCATCAGGGACTTGTGATGGTGCTAGTCTTTCTTCAAGTTAACCAACCATACCCTTACCAAGTCAGCTTAGTGTCTTTTATTTCTCTGTGCATCTGAATGAGAAGTTTCTCAACACCGTCAAGCCGCCCATAGCCTGTACGGTCAGATTGCTCAGACCCGCCCAAGTCTTATCTCCAGTACATTACCTGTGGTGGTAGTATTAGAGGCACTTCTAGCATTGGTAAAGTCCAGCGCGCCACTGGCCTGGCTGGGCGGACTTTGGTTTTTATTTTGGCACCTCTCTGTTTAGTTGTTGGGCTTTGTCTGATGTTTACAGGCGCAGTGACAGTAGTATTTGCAGCTGCCGACTCCGTCGACGCCATTTTTGTCACGTTTCCGAATTTGGCCGTTGCAATTTGGATGTGCGAATCGGCGTTTGGCGTCCAGACTTTTGCAATATTATACACTGCCTGCGTCGAAATTAATCGAGTCGGAGTAAATAAGATCTGATAAATATACGACAAAACTGCCGTTTTGTCTTGAAAACTTGTTACAGACCGCTAATTTAAACAATTTTATTTTCGGAGCTCACTAGCTTCAGTGGCGGTCAATTCTGACAATTATCTCACCAATTTAAAATCAGGCTCCGAGTATCGCGACATGGTTAACAATTTCGTATATAACGGCAAATGTACGTGTTACACTTCCGAGAGATCGTGTTTGCAGCTGTTAGCGGCCTAAGTTCGTGAGGTGTTCGCTGTCGACAGGTGGGGCCTTGTTCAAGACAACAAAGACGTCTTTTTCGGAGAAAAAGAGGTTGTCCGGTTGGGTCACCAACCTTTATATCTATTTTTAGTCAATGCATGTGTGATACTTGCGGTTACCCTGTTATGTTACAGATTGTGTTTCGCTTGTTGAAACAAGGGCCGCTATTCAAAGCCACGAATTGCAAACCCAGGTGGTGCTGTGCAAGAGGTCTTTTCGGAAGGGGCAAACCAGAAACCATTAGGCAAAAAAAAATTGTTTGTATGGAGTAACGAGCCAGTCCAAAATAGGACGTAGGGCGGGCGGATTTTTTTTTAATATGCCAGTACTACTATCAAATCATCACACATAGTCTATTGTTACTGTTAGTCATATTGCTCTTTTTGACTCTTATTATTGAAAATTCTAAACGAGAAGTTTGCCAAATGTTACACCAGAACACAAAAAAAAACACAAGAAAATAGTGAGTGAAAATCGGTAAAAATAAGGGTTTTAGAAATTTTTAATTTAAACAACTTCAAAAATAAGATTTTTAAAATAAAAAAAATTAGGGTAGGAATACTCTTGTACAGGGCTTGATTTCAAATAAGGTCGGGGCGGGGTTACTCCAATACAACATTTTTGTTTGCCCAATTCAGGACTTAGTCGTCGAATAGTTGATTAATCGGCTTAATCTTCCACTTTGTATGTAGCGACTATTGTATGAGAATATTCCACAACTCGTGTGTATAACCTCAATTTGTATGTAGGAGTTCCACAGACTCGTGTGTATCGTGTATATCGTACTAAGATACGCATTTTGCTCAAATTGCGTTTACCCGGGCGTTTATCCCTGTTTGTTATCGCATTTAAATTACTGTGTACGACTACGAGGTTCGAAAACCGGGGCATTGTTATTGAAGATGCGGTAATGCAGTGAGAGCGCTCAGGGTAAGCCTGTGTCAGGAATGTGACCGCATTAAGTTCAAAGTCCTCTCGATCGATATCAGTCACATTTATGAACAGCAGCTGGGCACGGGCCCGCGGCGCTTATGCCGCATCTGCATAAGAATTGGCATCCGGGTTTTCTTAACCTCGTATCGTTCAGAGGGGATACGGGGTACCCGGTTGACCTGGACATTGGTGGACGATACTACATAATGCCGCAACGCTTTTGTGAAAATTCAATACTGCGTTTTGTCGAAATAAAAAGGGCGTTATGGCATTCGACAGCGAGTTTTGATTTCGCACAACACGTTGCGCCACTACTTATTGATTTTTTGCCATAGACGTGTTGTGAGAAAAGAAAGTCAAAACAAGTTGTGGAACCACAACGCGTTCATAAAATTTCACATAGCGTTGCGGAGCCCGCCAATCAGAATGATGATTTCTGTTTTTGTTGTAAAAAATGACCCACTTTGCAAAAAGTATCTAGAACGCGTTGGGAATCTTACAGCGTGTTGAGAGGCTGGCAGCCATAAGTATCAAACATATTGTCGCAACGCGTTGTGAGGGAAAGTCACAACGCTTTGTAGAAAATCCAATGCGTACAAACAAAACACTTTCTTCTGAAGCGAATTCTTAAACGAAATGGCCTTAAACGCCCGTTGTATTTAGGCAAACGCATATTGTGTAATTCCACGCGCGTTGTGACTTCCCCACAAACGCCGTTGCGAAATACGTATGAAAAACGTACGGCTTGCAACACTATGTAGAATGCGCTGCATGGAACATCTAACACGGCCGCAATAATGTTTTTTTAGTAATATTTAATTACAGTCCCCCCCTCCCCCCCCCCCCCCCCCCTTTACTCTCGTTTTCGTTCACTGGACATAGGAAGATGCAGTAATTTTTTAGTTTTTATTGATAGCAACTGAGAGAAACTATAAACTTTGCTGCCTTGTTGGAAAACGCGGGATCGATCACACGGGATTTCCCGATTTTCGATTGTCGCACATTGATATATGATACTGCTATTCGTGATTTCATCGTGGTTGTTTTACTGCATTTTCACTCACTTTGGTATTCAACTCAAGGCCGCCATGTCAACAATGCAACGGAAGTTTTTGAATCAGGTAAGTCCTTATTTTGTGTAAATTTGTGGGGATATTGTACGAGACAGGGCTCAATGCTCATGAAGTGTGATACGATAGAAATGTTTTTGTATATTCGCGGACGAGGTTGCAAATTGTTGAATATATCGCCGACATAAATAATGTAAAAATGTTAAAAAAAAAAAAAAAAAAAAAAAAAAAAAAAAATCAGAGATTTTTGAAATATAATTTTTGTGTATTATTGAAAACAGTCAACGAGAACTAATGATGTCACCTAAATGCCCAATTCCAAAGATTGAGGTGCGATCGGATTTTCGTTTGCATGCCAGTAAACATTATGTGTAGTATACAGTGCAATAGGATACTGTGTATAACTAAATTTCCGGATCGGAAATTTTACAAGTTGCGATTTTCTTTAATATATGAAGGACTTCGATTTGAGCTAGCTATTTCACACAGTGTTAGTCTATGGACAAGCATATGTATATGCAAAAAAACACAATTTTTTGTTTTTGAAAACTGAGGGCGCCCTCCTCGGAAATCCTGAGTCAGCCTTCAATAATCTGCCCCACACAAACCTCATCTATTAAGCTGTATAGAAGATCTAGGGACAAGTCACCGACGCTAGTCACGATGGCAATTCGGAGTGTAATATCCGGGTGACTGACCTAAGTATACACACCGAATGCAGTAAATAGTGTGTACATTGTACGTGTCATGACAAAAAAAAAACCCATGCTTGACGCGCCACGACACGGTTCACGAATAATTATGACAGCAATCAATACCCCCATTGCATTTCGCAGTTCAAACTTGGTCCCACTGCCAAAAAATAGCCATGCATTATTGCGATGTGACTGAATAAAATTAAATGTCACTTGCAAGGAGACACTGGGTCGCGAAGGAAAAAGTAATACCGACACAGAGTAGTTACATCTCACTAGTCACATTATATCGCGCATAATCTACGATTATTTTGAGACTTTTTAACTCTCAATTCCGGGATTGATCATGGCGCAACATTACCAACATAAAACCAAAAACCAACACTCAACAACGGAAAGTTCTTATTTAAATTCCTGTTTTTACAGCTTCCGATAGCGAGACCATACAGGATTTTCCCATATCATGGCAAAATTTGATACATGAGGTCTAGAAAAGTCTCTCGAACGTAATGACAACATATTGCAGAATATCCAAATCTCCCCAAGCTGCTATCACAAATATGACGTCCCCATTCCGTATTGAGAGTAATGAGCGGCGCTCTTCATTTGAAATGTATTGGAAAAGTGTGTACGTGCTGACGTTAATAAATGATGAGTAACGTGGATGTTGGTTGTAAATTTTAATAGTCGGGTCAGAAAACAACTGGTGTGCAGAAAAAGGTGGGTGCAGAAAAGGTGGGTGCACTACAATGTACCAACACGATAATTGCACGTGTCGTGTGTCAGACGACGAACTGAACACTAATAAAGCCCGATATATTATAAGGGGTGTCAATTCGCTTTCAACTTCAAAATATTGCATTCGCCCCATATTTTATGAAATTTAAAGTTCAGGTTCTCCCTCCCCTTGATGAAAATGTTCACCCCCCCACCCCCAAATCCTGCGTTTTCCCTCTGGCGTAAATAATGCCTCTCTTTAAAGAAGCAAATCATTTTTTCACGACACAAAAGGTCAACCGCTAATATCTGACCTTAATTTATTGCGAACTATGAAAACTATATATAATGTAAGATAGATAGACCTACCGTTAATTGATGTAATAGATATCCCTTAAAGTACAAGGGAAAAGCAATAACATGTATGAGTAGAGTGTTATTCCATGCTGAAAATTGAATGTAATTTTACCCCCGTCATCAGTCATCGCACAATCTTTTAAACTCATACTAAACAAATATTTTTCTTAATAAGGGCCACTCGTTCAGTACCTTCGTGCATTTCAAAATTACAAAAATCGCAATGGAACCTTTCAAATCTTGGAAATCAAAGTAATGAAATGCTAAGGCAAAAATTCAATTTTCTTGCACGTTTTACTGTATTAATGTAAAATGATAATGACATAAGCTTGAGGCCTCTGTACGGCGCCAATAATCTTGGTATATACTTCTCAATAAGCCAATTTATATAAAAATTTAATCGGGTGCGTCGGATGTCTCCTAAGAAGAAAAATTTGATGAAATCCAACCATGATCGGGTCACCCCCCCTTAATGCAGTGTTGTCATATATGTGAAGCCACCTGTA
>JAMKCH010018849.1:0-22140 GCA_023653785.1 Ophioderma brevispina
TTCAATACCAGACGTAATCGTTATAGCATCCGTCGCAAATCTGCATCCGCATTTCAATTCTAACTGTGTTGCGTAGAATCACTTGCAAAGAGGACACTTGAATCCAGCTCCATTTGGTCTTTCGAATTCTCCGCGTCTTTGAAAATGCTAGGATCGATACCCCCAACGCTCTGTCGTCGGATTTATTACCATTCCAGGTAGCCATTTCTGTTTAAAACAAAGAAAAAATATATGGCGAAGTAAAAATTTTAAAATATTTGGTTACAGACCACATATGGCGTGACGTTGCGTACTAATGCAAATGTTATTGCTGAAAGTAATGGAGCAGGGTGTCTAGTTTTAGAATCCACCGGATGCCACCTTGGCACCATTGGGCAATTTGAGTAGGGTCACATAAGGGGATTGCAGCAATAAAGTTGTGAAAAATTCTTCCTGAAGATATAAAGGTAGAGTCAATATTTTTCAACCAATTGGGCGGTATTAATACTGCAAATCGGCAACTGTACGTTTTTGCGTCCAGAAACCCCCATATGAATCTCAAGTCCAACCACCATTGTCCCCTTTTTTCAATGACCCTTTGCAACAGTATTAACAGCCATTTAGCAACATTTTTTGAATAGCGCCCCCAATTTTTCAAACATTTTGGAGATTTTTACACGGTTGCATTGGTACTGCTAGTAAACTATACCTGTGAATGGTTAAGCTCGAAAATGTCTATGTGTCACAAACGAAGGAATTTTGTACTAGAATAATTATCGGGGATCCCCGATATTCACGGGCTGCTGGAATCGGCCTTCCAATGTGAAATAGAAGGGAAATATTGAAATAATTGCAAAAATATAAAAAAAATGGCCCCCCCCTTTCCCCCCATCCGTTAGTTGTTTCATAGTTCAGGCCCCCCCAAAAGTCAAGTAGAGATCATTTTCTAAAGATGACACTAATTTCATCATGGACGGACATAAACGTAGGCAGTTCCAGCTCGGGCCGTTACTCCAATCTGGTATTCCAATTCTAATTACAGAAAAAAAATCGCTTATTTTGTGATAAATACGCATTTTTTAGCATTCTCGTTCGCAGGTATGTTTTACTAGACAATTACCACGTAACGTGTGCGACAATATCAAATTTTGACAATTGGGGCCCTTCAACAAATGTGCTAATATTGCTTTAACATCACTTATGAATGTTCCCATTAGAATAACAGCAGTGATAGCATTTTTTAACACACCTAAAAGATGGAATTAGGAATGTTTGATCACAAACTCTTCGTATGGTCAAATAACAAAGCATTTGATTAGGCTAGAGCTAATCATTTGCATCATCATTTTGTGACTGCACACAAAGAGTTATCTTCACCCAAATTAATGACAGAATTGAATATTAATGATATTGTAATGACTTTTGTTGAAAACAGGTTACTTCATAAAAGTTGAGAATGTAAACATGTTTGGCGAGGTGCATACGGGCCTAACCCGCTCTATTCGCTGGTTTTGACCTTACTTTCAATAGCAGTCTTGCAAAAAATTTAGTGACCGTTTATATCTCTAAAATCTACATGAATGATATAGTTTATGAAATGTTGGGGCAATTTACGTCATGGGAGATGTACTCAATAAGATAGGCCCCGCGAAAACATTGAAAGTACATTTACAAAAAGATATTAATGTTCAAAAAGAGTAGAAATACAAGCGCGATCACACTTCCAACACTGCTTAACCGTCTGAGCGGTTAATGCACTAAAACACAACGACGGGCGGGTAACGGGAGGGAACACGTATAAAATAAAAAACATGAATATAGGGGCGAACCGGCAAACAAGCGGAGAGTGCGGCCAAGAAAACGAAATCCCAAATTTAGGACATCGCCATGGCTTAACACGTAAACAACGAAATTATTGGACGAAAAAAAAAAATTATGCAAATTAGTGTTATGTGTCAAGGAATATTTTTTATTTGTAAAAATTTTTTACAGTGATTTGCGGATAACAGCGTTCTTTAAATCGTATGAGTGCACCACATGCAGCAAGTAGTGGGCGATATTATCTGTGGCTCTATCAATAAATTCACAAATTCCTTTAAAAAGGAAAGGGCGAGGTCAAGAGGAAATATCCATGTACTTGGGTATGTGAAGGTATTAGTAAGCGATGAGTGCTTTATTTGGTTTAAATCTTGATGGCCAACGGTTAAGATGGATCTAAAATCCTTATTTCTTTTAGGGAAATCAAGGGTACTATGCCGTGGATCACGCGAAATGCCCATATTTAAAGGGACAGGAGGAGGATACGAATTTCTCTAAAATTTCAATGGATCAGTTGTGTAGACCACCGAACCGAGAACATTTCGAAAGGTTTATTGGACAAAAAGGTGCGAAAGAAAACAGCCCAAAACCTTGTTTGGAACTTGCCTGCTATCGTATGTTCCCCTATAGAAAACCATGCCTTGATTTCTGTCGTGCACGACAGGACCTACTAAATCATCATCTTATTACCGTATAAAGGACGGCCCGTATTAGGTATCACTTCTTTGTGTTGCGATCTAATACATTGGTAAGCATCATTCCAAATATGTAAAAAAAAACGGGGTGGGTTCGAGAAAATTGGGGCGCATCTTTATGGAAATATCCATTCCTTTAAGAAGGTTTTCATTTGATGTTATGGATAAAAAACGTTCCAAAATCATAACTATCCAAAACGGTGGACTGTTTAATTGCTTTTATGTAGGGAGCTTAGGGAACATGAATGGTCGGATTTGATTGGATCAGTCAACTTTAATGAGGTTCTTAAATTTTGTGCTGCATGCGTAGTACTGTTTATTGATGATCATGGACTGAAAATACGAAAATCATTAGACTATACATGTAGACATGGTTGAAAAGTGCATTACTTATTCCAATTATTTACAGTGAGGCAGTAGTTTATGGTTGCAAAAGTTGATCTGCAGTCAGTATAGATGTAACGATGTGGGCAACCAGGCTTTCTTGTTTACTGGGTTTCTTGCCAACATTGGAAAGCAACCTTTGTCCTGTGAGTGTCGTCGGTGGGTGTGTGTGTGACCTTTGACCTCATACCTTATTCTTTGCCCTAAGGTTATTTAGCGGTTCTTTTTTGGCATTTTATAAGGAGTTTTAGCAAATTGACCTCCATATGACTTGATTTTTTGGGTCACCTGAAACCTGATATGCTAAACATCAGCAAAAAAAACGCATAGTCGGACAGGAACGATCTTCATTTTTATATTAACTAGTGCATTTCCCCGTGTGTGCCTTACCTAGATGCGTTGTAACCATTGTGATCTCATTTTTTTTGTAGTATAGATCGATTGTAATTGCCACCACTTCTTATAAACTGCTGAGATACGATCAAATACGGGGTGGTGAAATGACAGGTAGATGTCTGCCCCAAGAACGATGTTCTAAGTTTGTATATTGAATTGAAAATGAGTGCAATGGCGGGTATGAACATTTTTTAAAACATTTGAAAAATTTAAGTCTTTGGGGTGACAGAAGTAAAATTTTTAAGAAAATAAAATGAGTATTGGGGTTGACCATGTTGCTGAACGTGGGAGCTATACATTTTTGGGACGGCTTTAAATCTTTAAAACAAAATGTATGATCACGTTGGTACGTGTGCAGAATCCGGTAAAATACTTTACGTCCGTTGGTATGCAAAATATCCGGAATGGCTTATTTCCGTTCTGCTGGTGAGTCTACATTGGTCAATCTTGTGGTGGTAAGTATAGCGTTATGTTTCCCGAATAGGTGTAGTATGTTACAGGATTGTCACATTTTCTTCCCTTTAAAAAAATCGTAAATGTAAGAGGGATATGAAGCCCCTCATTCACTCTGTGTTAAATATTACGTTCATGTATGCCTCGGCTAAGTATTGTGACAAAAAGGCAATAAGGCAACTTGCAAAAAACCTCCCCACAAACATTCATCTTATTTATCACTTCCCATACCCTTTTACAGGATATTTTCCCCTTGAATCGACTTCCCTTTTAAAGGAATTTTATTTCCAGTAATCAAGCAAGTTTGCAAGCCAAACGCATTGATCATTTAGTAATGTGGAGTTTGTTCTATGATTCAGTCATAGTTTTATATCGTCTTGAAACATATTTTATCACCAAAACGTAATAGTTTTATCATTATCAGTTTGTTTTCTAACGGGTAATAATTATGTAAATGCAGTCATTTGACCCAGTAGAAGTTGGTCTGCACGAAATTTGGGCACGTAATGGTGATGGCAATTCAATATTGTAATTTGCCATTTCTGTTCTTCTTTGCCAGTCATGTGTTATCAGCTCCTCATTTTGTAAAATTGGTCCTGCGGGTTACTGATTGTTGGGGGCATATCTTAAAAACCATGACTCATCCCTTATGAAGTTTTAAGGGATATTAGCTAAAACAGTCCCATCTTACTGCAACAAAAAATAAGTCCGTGCTTGGTTCAAAACTTATGTTCGCCTGCCACCAAGTGTGCATTTTTTGGGGACACACGGTATATTTTTTTTTATTCTTTTTTCAATATAAATATAATGAGGCTATTCTTATTTAAATTCAAGGCATTAAGAAACATTTACCCTGTGCCACAAAAAGATTTTACCGTTGACCTATTTTGCACTTAACCTAGTTAATAGGCATCCGGCGGGATTACAAGATCATTGAATGGAGGAAGAGTTTGTGACATTTGATAATTTAGTTAATCCCCTGTGTGACCTGTGACCTCAGTAACCTCAAAATGACCAATGGTGCTAAGGTGGCAACCCGTGGATTCTTCTACTTGACCCCTTGGTCTATATAAGTACCAACTTTGATTGCTTCATCCCAAGTTTTCTATCACTATCCATACATTCCAATTTCAAAGATTTCCGGTTTATTCAAGGTTACGGATGGTTGGAATAGTTCACGCACCGTGCATGCTTTCAAGCACGATGATATCTCTTATCCTTCCATCTTTTGATGACAGGTCCATGATTTGATGTTAAACAAAATATAATAGGTCAACATATAATTCGCCGCGCCCAAAAAAATAAAATACAGTCGAAAAATAGCACGTTTAAGTATTTCATCTGCTTACATATTACCGTGTAAACATTGTAATACACATAAAATATTTAAAATAAGGGATAAGTAGCGACACTACGAAATTATAATAAACGGGGAAATGTATGATAAGCCCTAAGTGTAACAAGCTTGCGCAATCCCATTAACTACTTAATGCCAGAAAAATAATGAAGTATTTGGAAAATTTGTTATCCCGTCTCCCGCAAAATTGGACATGCAGTGATGGAGACAAACACGTACCAAATGTCGTGCTCAAATCTGGAAAAATCAGCAAAAATCTTTTAACTCGGGATTCTTTTGCAAACGCACAGAAAGTCTATATGAGATAAATCTACGGATTCAAGCTAAAGCTGGTTACCTATTGGGATTGCTGTCCCTATTTTGTCATTCTTTCTCTGACTGCTAACAAGTCTACTGAGGTAGAGAACAAGAAACTTCGGTTGCACTTATTTTTGATCAGTGGCCATCACCTTTGTTTTGATGTCAAACTGGACTCCATATCAAATTATTTAAGCAATTCAGTACAAATTTGTGTAAGGCTTTGGGCAAATGGTAACGATGCTTGTAAAGGTAATTGACTTACAGGATTGCAAAACTATGTTAGCCCA
Organism: Ophioderma brevispina; assembly: GCA_023653785.1. NCBI lineage: Eukaryota > Metazoa > Echinodermata > Ophiuroidea > Amphilepidida > Ophiodermatidae > Ophioderma > Ophioderma brevispina. The sequence goes on from JAMKCH010018849.1 coordinate 5,670, forward strand.
TCCATGCCAGTAACCAGGATGGAATGGCTTTTTATGATTTTTTTTTCGATGCACCGGATTAGGAAGTCGCTGCTTGCCCCTTTAAGCCAGGACTAAAGCTATAATTCATCACGCCTTCTGAACCTAATGTACCAATAGAATACCAGGAAATCCACGCACTTGAGATAGTACCTGTGAATTCTCAGCTTTTTCAGCGATATGGCAAACTCTCATTATACACCAAATCTAAACGTGGTTTTGAAGACATGTGAAATATGGAAACAAATCGATAGTCAGTGGCTAAACAATTTAAAAAAAATCGATTCGCAAAAGTTGCGTACTATTCAATGGAAAATAAAAGGTAACGTTAAAAAATATGCAGAAATTATCGAGGGGGTGATTGATTGAGAAGTTCTAAGCCTCTAAGGTAGAAAGAGATATGCTACGAAGTTCAAATTTACACCGTCTACAGTTTCAGTCTTCAAATGAAAATTCCAGAAGTTTCATGTGTAATATGTTCATTTTTTAACTTGCAAGGTAATTTAAAATATTGAGAGTTTTGCCTGAACCTTTGAAAGCAAATTACGCGACGAAAATAAAAAGTTTGAGGAAGTTCCTTTTTCATTATTGGGGAAGAGATAGTAGTCATGGTGCCCCAAATTCGGGTGAATAGACTGGATGTTCTACCAGAGTTGAAGCCACCACTTGATGGATTGCAGGAATGGCTACCATAGAATTATGGACTGCGGCATTGTGATGATGGTAGAGCACCCCCGATGTCAGATTTCCTCTCCTCAACTTTTTAATTTTCTCGAGTAATGCTTCATAAGGTCCGGCAAAAACTCTCAATGTTGATTACCTGCAAGTATTAAATAGGCAAAATGTTAATTATTGATTATGTAACCCAAGTTTATGAGGACTTCAGCGCTTTGAAAGGGCAAGTTGTAATGATAACGCGTCTATAATAAACTACAAAAGGAACAAATTGATAGTATTTATAACCTTAAATTTGATCTGGTAATTTATTTCGAGTTTTTTTGTGGGAAACATAAGTATTATTTTTCTAGAGGTTCAAATAAGCAGGATTAGGTTCACAGCGATATATTTTTTTTTTTATTTTATTATTTATTTCAGGTTTAAAAACAGCTACAAGCAGAGCATATGATGAAAAGCGTTAGCTTTACAACATTAAAATACAATATACTCAGATAACCATTTTAATTAATTTTTTAAAAAGATCAAAATATACAACATGTAAAACAATGAAAACAAACAGAAAGACATTTAGAATCATTACAACATTTACAACAATGTGTGTAAATTCAAAGGAAGAGGAAACATAATAAAAATATAGTAACGCAAAATATAATATAAAAGGTTGATGAGTTAACCACAGGTATTTAGTTTTGAATGACAAATGGGGATACGCTGGAGTTCTTGTAGCTTGGTACGCATTTTTGAAAGCTCAAATCTTGTGTTTTCCTGAGGTTGAAAAGAATTTCTTTCTTTAGGCAGAATGTGACGATGTCTGTCAGAATGGAGGACCTGTGACCAAATTTCAGAAACCCAAATCTCCCTTCGCCGGGAGGAAAGGCTAGTGATATTCAAGAAAGTGAGCGCATCTTCATAATGTTGATATTCTTTTCCAAGGATGATCCTGCAGAGCGTTTTTGAATCCTTACCAATTGGAAAGAAATGTTGTTTTGTAAGCATTGATGCCAGAACAGGACGCATGCGTATCGGGCAAAGGGCGGAATATACATTGATAATGGTCCGCATGTCCTCAAACAGGAGCTCCAAACCCTCTTAGTGAATATACATAGCAGGAACAGCCGTTTGCTAGCCTTAGATATCATGTTTTTCATTGTATGTCCAACTAAATTATTTGATATGACCACCAGACCAAGCAACTTCATGTTATTAAACTGTTTACATAGACTCTCACCACCAACCAGGACTAAGCTGGGGATACTGGATTGGTGTTTTCATAAAGCTAACATGTAGGACAGGCATTTGGGAAGGCTTTGAAGCATTCATTTCGTTATACCATTCCTCAGGGTATTGAGATGGTTATTGGAAGTTGTGGTGGATAATCTGACTTAACATTTACAATCTCGCCAAGAGTGAGATCATCAAAAAATTCCAACGGGAATCGTCGTTAACAGCAGATCATTGACCACGACACTGAAAATACCAGACCCTAGTTTGGTACATTGGGGGACACTGCAGGTAATGGTCTTTAAATTTTAAAGATTCCACTAAATTCTGGAGCGCACATGAGGACGGTGGGTCACGAAACTACTGATTGTTGGAATTATTGATGGTCTCACCCCTGAGTTGATAATTTTAATAACGGCAACATTATGATTTATACGGTCAAAAGCTTTGGTAAAGTCCACAGTTTTTTTACACAGAGTTGCATATTTTCCAGAATTATCAATACCTGAAACAACAGTGTTGAGCATGTCAACAAGGTAATGAGTCGTACTGGTTTGCTTGACATTACCATATTGTCTACAGTTCAACTTTGAAGAAAAATCACCTCAAAGCCAATTAGCTAAAAAAGCTTCGAAGACACGACCTAAAATTTTTGTTAGCGCAATAGGCCGTAGTTCGTTTGCATTAGTGGGTTTCTTTTTTTTTTTTTTTTTTTTTTTTTTTTTTTTTTTTATCTCACAAAGAGGATGGGAAAGCTCAAATGAGAATTCTTTGATCAATTTGATGGGTAAATCCTCAGGATGACCAACCAGCCTTTGGAGCATTCAGTTTATTGAGTTGCTTCAAAACATCAACACGATCAATTTTAGGGGGTGGTTGAGAGGGTAAATAGGCTGGTAAACATTCCAATCTGAGTGGAGGAAGCTCACAACAAACAGCCGAGAAATGTTCATTCAATTTTTCGGATTGATCTTTCACAGAATGACCCAATCTTGGAATATCAAAATCACCAGTCTTGTTGTTATGACCTGTTAAATTTCTTATATTCTTGTGCCATTTACCAGGTTGAGATTTTTTCAAACCCTCAATAGAATTTCTTCTTAGAATGTTTGATTACATAACACACTTTATTACGAAGTTCTTTCCACAAGGCTATATTCCCTATTTTGAAAGCTTGTTGGCGTTGATCAATTAGCCTCCGAAACAGAAGGGGCACCCTTATGATAGAAGATGACAGTGTCACATTATAACGATAAGATTTTGCTTAAGATATACCACATCAACATTGGCAACTCCAAGAACAACTCCAAAAGGCAATCAGCAGTTAGCAGTTTCCCTTTGTGTAACAGGCGTTGCCGAAACGTCCGCTGAAATGTTTATAGTTCAGAGTAAAAACTTTGGGATCGAAAATTAGGATATTTCTTGAATAACAATGGTTTGGCCCTATATGTTAGGGTAAGACGATAAAATTGAACACAGTATGTTTGTTTGTTAGTATGTTAGGATCTTTATGTGGTATAAATGTCGCAAAAAATACCCGAAAGTGACCTAAGGGTTTTATTGTGCATTGATATATACGTTTGCGTTTACCACTTAAGTGGCACTGGCAAATATTTCTAGTTACAATGGTAAAATACCAAATGATGTCCTGTTATGTGGCAGATGACGGATATTATTGCGTATATACGGCGTCTAATGTACTTAGGTAAGATAAGCAATAATAACTTTGTTGATGGTGGTGGTGCTGTCAACCCTACGTAATTAGCTTGTTTGGTTAGTTAACAATGCTACAACAAGCAAGGCGGTGATTAGAATATTAAAAACGTACACTGTTAGAACAAAATTAATCAAGTTGTTTAAAATTTTAAACAAACACTGTTTACCCTGGTCATCGCTCAACCTTGTTTAAAAATTAAGCAACTTGTTTAAACATTAAACAACTTGTTTAAAAATTAAACAACTTGTTTAAAAGTTTAAGCATCAGTTGTTTAAATTTTTTAAACAAGTTGTTTAATTTGACTTTTAAACAAGGTTGTGCAATGACCATGGTAAACAGCAGTTGGTTAAAGATTGCGAGTTGTTTAAAAAAATGTTTAAAACTTATACAACCTTGTTTAAGACAGCATGTTATAACAACAAACTAAACAATGTTGTTTAAAACTTAAACAACAGCACTTTAAACAACCCTCTTTTTAAACAGCAAAATTTTAAACAGTGTTCTAACAGTGTATGTAAAAATGAAATTAGGAAAAAAAATATAAAATTAAATGCACATTTTAAGTTCATGAGGTAATAAATATTACTAAGTTTCTTGGCAAAGTATCGTAGGAAAAACATAATAAAAACAGAAAAAATTGTGTTTTTTCTGTTGAGTGCTGTTAAAGCCAAAATGATCGTACTACAAAGTAGAGTGGGAATAATAATGACATGCAACTTCCACACACACCCCAAATAAACTACAAAAATAAGAAAACAAAACAAAAGCAACAAAAATGAAATCTCTAAAGATTGACGGTACTTTAAAATTTAATAATTTAGATAATTTTAGTTTAAGTTAATTTTAAAAACACACTTAGAGGGCACACACGTGGATTGTTCTCTTTATATCGTGATCATTGCATTCAGTGACTATTCTCAAACCAACAGGGCATGACAATCACTTTATATGGTTGGTTGAATGATAACAATAAGAATTATAATCATATTCCACGTTGGCCTGTATTTTTTCGGGTAAATGTACATTTTACTGCGCACCTTAACACACCCTGGCCATATTAAACATTGTTTAACTGTACATTTCCAAAAACCAAATAAAAATTAAAGGCAAACCACAGTACATCTTAGATGAGAAATGCAACAAAGGTAGGTTGGACTATAGGGTATGGCCGGAAAACGCCCCGTGCGAGTCATCCTGTCATAACGCATGAAAATGCCAGTGTTTGCGTGAAAAATACTTACAACAAAAATTCCATGGGTTGAGTGAAAATATATGTTGGATGTTTTATTGGGAAGAAAATACCAATAGCAGACAAGGTCAGCATTTTGGAAAGGAAACCCGGGGGGGGGGGGGGGTCTCGTCTGTTTTAACATTGCCTAATCATGGGTTGGTTGTTGGTTAGTGACCCAGGCGTGTTTGTATATGTTGGTCAAGCTAGCACGTGACTCAAGTCAGTGGTGGAGCTCATTGGAACTTGTTTTCTTGCCATCAGTAAAGGTTATTAGCTGTAATTATAACTTTGCTATTAGATTTGATTTGGTTTTTGGTGTCTAAGTTCTTTTAGCCTCTAGAGAGCACATTACAGACATTTTAAGATCTAAAACGTTCACTTCTGGATACCTCTCCCCCGGGAGGGGGGGCACTTCAGATATGAAAGTGTTATGATGTGCTTTTTGTAGGCCGTATTTATTAAATGAACCTGAACGGCGTGATATTTTCTCACCTATAAAAATTTGACGCATCCTCCTACAGGTAGATTGACGATTGGTGAATTCTGCATATGCGCAATGGTGTAAAGTGGGGTATATAAGCCAAACATTCTATTGTTTGTTGTTCCGCTTCGACTCACACACTTGGTTCAGGCATGACTTTTCTTCCTCGCTGACTCTACACCCTTGCGTCAAGTTTAAGTTATAAGAAAAGTGACGGGGATGTGCGGATTGGACTTTCAAAGTAGGGGGAATTCGCTGAGGAACTTTAAGGAAAAAAAGGGGTCATTTGGTGAGGAGGATGCAAAACTGGGGGTCAATCACTGAGCCTCTCACATTTTGTGAAAAAAGGAAGTCATTCTCGGGCGAATTCTAACCATTCAAACCCAGTTTATATTGTTATAACATTAAAAGGGGCTTTCTGTGAGAGCATGAAATAGAAATAAGGGGGTCATTCAGTGACATTTGATTAAAAATGAGAGGCATCAACTGAGAGTAAAGAAAAAAGGGAGATCTTTCAGTGACAGGTTAAAAAGGGGGGTCTTTCATTGACAGCAGGTTTAAAAAAGGGGGGTCTTTCATTGACAGCAGATTTAAAAAAGGGGGTCAATAGTGCCGCACATCCTCGTCACCTATTTTAGGGAGTGCACCCCCTGGACCTCTCCACCTCCATTTACTATAAGGAGACCGATTCGCACAGCTGTCTGCTCTACTCATCAAGCCACCCATCCAAATGTAGAGATTCCTTACATTATGCTCAATTCAAACGTTTGGGTCGTATTTGAGCTTATTTGTAGTGAAATTATACATGTTTCCTATTGATTCCTCGCAGGGGGTAGGACGTGCCAACCTAACAGCAACAGCGAATTCAAAACGGCATCAACTTGCGGGTGCTAGTCTTTCTCAAAGACTTACCGTAGGAGGTCGCCCTTACGCATATCGAACGGTTACACACAGACTTGACTAAAGACTAGGCCTGGTCACGAATATTTTTTAAATCTTAAATGACCGTTGTTGGAAATTACACTATTTTGCAGCGAGGTTAATCCACTAACCTCGACGGATTTTAACATTAACAATTTTCCCCTAAATTATCATGATATTCGTAAGATCTTTTGAACGAAAGTTTGAGAGTTGATTTTGTAATGTCACTGAGACAGAGACTGCCATAGTAAATGCACGTAACAGTTCCCCAAATTGCCGTTTTGAAATCCCCAATGCCCAAATCGAGCAAGTCGTGTCCTACCCCCCCTGATTCCTCGTGTACATAATTATTTACGCAGGAACAGAAGCGGCGTTCGAAATAGCGGTTGTCCGTTCGCCCGGGACAACCAAATTGAGCACCGGACAACCAAAAATGATACTACAGTTGTCCGGCGGACAACCATAAAATCCAGAGCCAAAATTTTTTTTTTTTTTTTTTTTTAACCTGACACAGCCGATAAATTGTCACGCATGATGAGATATATACTATCATTTCACTTCATCATGTATATTATATACAGAAAGTTGTTTAAAAATATGGACAACGAAAAGTTTTGGCGGACAACCAAAAATTGCAACCTGGTTGTCCGTGGGACAACCACTTATTTTTTCTTAATTCGGACGCTGGAGGAAGTTCACCGACACCGCCACAACATGCCATCATCTGTAACAATGAAACGTTAAATTTTGGCACATGTCCAACTCTCGGTCCAACTGCATAGACTTAAAGACACTATCAGTGATTTGCTAAATCAGCAAATTCAAAAAATAATCAAAAATCAGATTTTTGCATGCGTGTAACAAGTACAGGTATCCTAACATACCCTGCAAATGATAAGACCAGAAGCAACCTAATAAGGACAGGATCGGAGATTTTAGTCATTATTGTCCGAACGGACACTTACTACAACACGTAATTGAATGGAGAATCGTATCTTGGAACACTGCCGTTTTCTTCCTTTTCTGTCAATTCTACAGCTCGAAAAGGTAACTTATGAGAATTCTACAGACTTATCCTTCACTTTGAAGCTATTCCTGCAAATTTAAAATATTTTTCAAATCACTGATAGTGTCTTTAACTATTTTTAGCCATACAGGCCTACATAATTTTAACCACATATTTACACTATAAAGATAACAGCAATTATAACAATATTTTGCCATCGTTTGTGTTGAATGCAAACATTTGATTTTTGAGCCGGGTGATATCCTAACCCCACCCCCACCTTTACACCTAATCTTACATTACCCTTATTTTAAACTTAACATTGCCCTAATCCTATAATCTTTATATTATTGCGCAGGTGTGTGCGGCGTGCATCTATGGCGCTCGTCTTGTAATCCCGCTGTATTCTAAGGTCTCGTTTCCCGATTCCCAAATTTTAATATAGGGGGTCGACTGTGGTACATGATTTGCACGGTAAATAGAAGAGTACTACTTAGTCGACAAGGTTACCTGGTCGCCCCCATCCCCTAGCCGCGTGTTTTTTAAACATGAATATCTGCATAGCTAACATATTCAACTCCAGGACTCCGTTTTTAAAACCCTGCAATATAAACATATGATGCAAGAGAGTAAATGCGAATAAGATACTCTTCATACTCATGTAATTTGAGCGAGAGATAGATTTAAAACATTTACCTTGTGATTTTCAGGTAGAGGACGCTCCTTTCGAAAAGGGCCCGGCGAAAAGGGGTTGTTGTTTATAATGTTATGCACATTCTCCGCCTCGGCCCAGACACCCCACCGCTGTGTGATTTTCTGTGTGAGCGCACGTGTTTTTTTTTTCACGATTTGGCTAAGAACTGGGTAAGGAGTCCCCCACTTGGCACTATATAAACTCGTTGTACGGGAAATACCCGTAGCCTTCCAGGTAATTATTGTGAATAGTTACCAGGCAACATTGACGTCAATGAAAATATGAAGCATAAAGCCCAGAGACCGGAATGGCATGGGGCTACCCTGGTAAATTATATTTTAGTATATTTTCTTCAGGTGGGGGGGGTTAGTGACTTCACTGGGAAAATGACCTGTAATGTTGAAAACACGCGCACTTTTGGCAGCAACTTTTCCTGTGAAATGCCGTAAATCCCGTTAAATAACGGTAAATTGTCCGGAATTTTCAAGAAATACGGTAAACTAACGGTCATTGCCCGTTGGTACAAGTATTTTTCCCGAAATTCAACGGTTCCGAACTTTCTTCTCGCAATACTGCGACTTACCATACGTTTTTTTTTACAGTAAGTCTCCAGGGGAAGGTCTTTGTCCAGTGAAATCACATGCCACACAATCTTGCCACACACCATTGACTGACTCGAGTTCTTAGCTGTGGAAGCAGCACTCCCGGAGAGCAGCTATATACAATGATCAGGTTTGTGTTATCCGTCGTTTCGTAACCAAACGCTATGCTCAGTGGTATGAGTAAGTTACCTACTTGAAATGTGCAAAAGGGTGGTAACTAATGCATGTCTGGATTCCACTGATCCGGGAATCATGTACCATAAGTACAAGCGAACATTTCTCGTTTTTTGATTACCATAAACACATGTTTGCGTAGACAAAGAATAAGTATGGTTGATATAAAAAAGAAGTAGAGAATGGGGTGTTGTGCCTATGTGGATTTGACAGGTACCAAATCCGATTATAGTCACTTCCAATAAGACCACTTCTGTGGCGTCAAAAAAATTAAATCAAAGTGGGTCCGCTGAAGCCATATGGTCCATTGTTTTAGCAACAGTCTTTGATGTGATATCGCTTAAAAGGCCTTGCTGATGTGCTGTCATATCTGAGTCTTGCTGATATCCATTATATCAGTCTATTGCCGCTTGTCGAGGCGATGGCTTTAGCGAAATCGTTGGTCTGCGGAGGATCAATTAGGATTCACAAGATCTGTTGCGGCGAAAGCTCATTATATGCTGTTAGTCGGTCAAACAATGTGTGGCCAGATGTTGATTTTCCATCACCTCGGATCATACAGACGTCACCAATACCGGTTTATAGTTGCAAGGCTCCTCTGGCAGAACACCGTCTCAATAAATCGCCTAGGCTACAGATGGTCTAGGACTGGCCCCATTGAGCTCGGTCAATAGCTTTTCTATATCTGGGGCGGATAGACCACAAACAGCTCCTAACCCGTCTAACTGAACGGTATGGGATAACTGAAAAAGTATTACGTTGGTTCTCTTCATCCTTAGATGGCCTATCTCAATCAGAGGTGCTTCGTCAGATCCTGTGGTGGTAGATTGATCACTGCACATGGTGTTCAATCTGTTATTTATGCTGATGACACCCAGCTCCACCTGACTTTCCACCCTCGGGATCGTGAAGCAGCCATTAAAAATATTTGAAACATGCATTGTAGACATCAGATCCTGGTGTAAATTCAACAAGCTGATATTAAATTACAAGAAGACAGAGGTGTTGTACTTTCGCTCTCATTTTAACAGATCGAGTAGCAACTCTCAGCCAACCATGATTATTGGCAATTCTGTTATTCATCCGTCAGCTGAAGCACGGAACCTTGGTGTCATTAGGCTCATCACTAAGAATGATCAATCATGTTAACAGATTATGCAAAGCTGCTTGGCTCTCAATAAGGAAAATTGGGCAGTTTCGACAGCACCTTGATGAAAAATCCACCATCAGATTGGTCCACGCCGTTGTTACATCTAGGCTGGATTACTGCAACTCCTTACTATATGGCCTCCCAGAAAGAGAATTGACCAAGGTTCAGCGAGTTCAAAATGCAGTTGCCCGACTTGTCCTTAAAATTCGTCGACGAGAACATATCACACCAGCTCTCTACCAACTACATTGGCTTCCAATTAAGCAGAGGGCAGTTTGTAAGATTCTGCTTCTCATCTATACGGCCATCCGCGGCATTTCACCTGCCTATATCTCTGAGCTTTTATCGAGCTGTATTAACCACCGAGAACCTTGAGATCATCTTCTTGTTCGCAGCTGAGTAAATCAGTCAACTCATCAACAAAGTTCTATGGTGATAGATCTTTAGTTAACGCAGCAACACATTTGTGGAATAAACTCCCTAACAGTATCCGCCTAGCTCAGGGGCGACGCCAGGGTAAAATCATAGGAGGGGCGAAACATCATAGGGGGCGAAACAGTACAAAATAATTTTGGTTAAAAAACCCAATTTTTGCGCAAAAAACCCTGTTTTTCCTAAGTTTTGAAAACCTCGGGGGGGGGGCGGCCGCCCCCCCGCCACCCTCCTGGCGCCGCCCCTGGCCTAGCTCAGTCAAGTACTATTTTCAAATCACGTCTGACATGTCTGAAGGCATTCCTATTTACACAGCATTTTGGCTCCTGATACGTATCCTGTTTCCTGATGCAGTTCAATCTATCTATCTAGGCTTTGTCCATCCACTGTTGGATGTAGCCCTCCTCATGATCACACCACACGTTTCTATCTTCTGCTACTCTCGCCCATGATACGCCAATATATGATGTTATGTCATCTCTCCTTTTCTGTCTGCCTCTCCTTCTTTTTCCCATTCTTGGTTGCCATTCTAACAATCTCTTTGTCCATCTGTTATCATTTCTTCTGGCAACATGTCCAGCCCATCTCCATTTTGATTGTTTGACTCTTCTCAAAATGTCTGCAACACCAGTCTGCTCTCTGATGGTTGAGCACCTTACTTTGTCTCGCAGTGAGATGTGCAACATTTGCCGTCCATTGCTCTCTGGCGAAATTGTGAGTTTGTTTTTTCAGAGGTATTTAGTTAATGACCATGTTTCGGATCCATACGTCATTGTTGGAAGGACACCCACATTGATTAATATACTTTCCTTCTGAAGTGGACATAGGAATTATTTTTGTTTCACATAAGAATTTCTTTTATCATCTTTCAAAGCAGCTCCATCCAGTTTTTCCTTTTCAGATATTTCTTCCTTCGAAAACAGTCCTTAAACTTCATGTTGCCCAGGGTATTTATACTCCCAACTATTTCAAATTTCTTCGATCTTTCAATGATGATCTTTTCATCTGTTGCAAAGTTTGCATGTATTTTGTTTTCCTTAGGCATTTTAGTCCCACCTTCTTGCTTTCAGGTTCAATCCACTACTATAATATTTTAATTTTTTTTATCTTTCTTATTCGCCACCCTCCCTCCCAATTCGGTTTGCCTAGGGTGAGTGGTTTTCATCAGATTAGGTAGGGTTGAAGCATCCGAATCCAGAAAAGATCAAGAATTATAAACCAATCAAGACTTAACTGATGTTCGCTTTGGTGTGTACATACACATAGATTGTTTTATTATGTTTTTTTTTTTATTATTATATTTCGGGCATTGGTGAGTAGTCAGGTCATGATCTTTTAGGATCACAATAAATTTTAGAAGGGGAAGAAGAACATGAGAGATTTTTAACAACACGTCTATTACCTTGTTGGCTTTCTAGCTTGATCAGAGTTATTAATTGGATAAACAAGTAATAAAAATTAATTATGCAATTACATATTTCGACTACAATGGTGTTCCGTTTCAAGAAAAATACTAATTGCCAGTAAAAATTCTGAGTCATCATAGCAGTACAATAATGCACCATAAACCAAGAGTGCGTGCTATGACACGAAATGCAACCTTGACAACTGTATACTAAAATTGTAACTGCTGTCAATTTGTAGTGTGTCTCTCAAATATTCATGTTTTCTTTACTATATAAAACACGTTATCCCCGACACAGTCAAAATAATTATATCAAAAGATAATCGTTGGTTCATAGCTCTTGAAGGGAGCCTTTAGCATTTACAAAAGGTAAACATTACTTCCTTTTTTGCCGGCAAAACTTTTTTTCGCCAAAATGTTAAATATACTGACAAAAACCTGTTTCTGCCGGGACATTATTTAATAATATAAAGTTTTCATCTTGATAGAATGGCCTTCACCCCAAAACCGGATCTGTAAAATATATGGCCAAAATTTCAATCCATTTTGATGCGAGTGCTAAAAGTAACGGGATTTTATAAGCCCATAGAGTACTGTGTAAAATTAATATTGATCGATCATCATCCAAACCAAACATCCTTTCATTTAGCAAGTTGAACTACGGTACTATGGAAAATAAATAAATGCAACTGTTTCAATGCACATTGTCTGTATTGTTGGGTCTATTAAATTATATTTTAAAGAAAAAATTAAAGCTTATCCACTATTTAATTTTTACCTGGCAAAACCTGCCAAAAAGGTGTAGGCCTACTGCCAAGTGAAAAAAAAAACGTTGTGAACCTGTCTTTTTTCACCTGCGACAAAAAACCTGCGAACCCTGACCTTGCTCATATACAAAGTATGAGATCCACAACGATACAAACCCCGGGGATACAAACATTAACACTGACACAACCTTTGTTCGGGCCTTTGTTACGACCATCAACACAAACTTGATATTGCACACGCCATTTGAGCTATCAGAGTGTGTGTGTTACCCAATGTGACACAGTCATGTATTTTGATTTTGTGCATCTTGTTCTGTACCAGCTTGTACCAGCATTGACAATTTGTTTTCTACCGACTGGAATTAAAGCGACCACCACCACCGCCAGCCGCATGTGTGTTTTAAATGAAGGCGGTTTACACATATCTACGTTGACATTGTTCATGTTGTTCTTCTTTGTCACTCTAAATTTTTCCCCCGAAAGGTCTTCCTAGGATGGATGCATAAGACAGTGTTAACTTCAGATTTCAATAAACGTGATGTCTCATACCTTTATTTTTCCACATCAACACGACACAATGAATAATTATAGACAACAATCATGCATGCGAATAACCCTGAAATGTAGTAATGCATGAACTGGATGTTCAAATTTGAAATTTAACTACTTAGATAAAAGTAACTACAAAGATGTTCAAATTCTGGAGAATTATGCATTCAATCTATAAGGATTTATAATACAAAACTGTTACTGTACAAAAAGACAATTATTTTTAGCAGAAATTTATTTGCATTCTTCAAAATTGGTATCTGTATAGGACTAATGTTGCTAATTTGAAAATAATTCGAATGAACACGATGTGAATAACTTCTTTTTCTAAAATCTGCTTGATATAAACTTTAATAGTATAGGTCCAGAGAATACCATGTAATAGAAGAGCAAATAATGGAACGCACTGTCCACGAAAACTTTGACGACTGCTATAGAATACAGTTTATTATGATGAATGTAGCGTGTATATACATATAGGTTTGGGCCCATTTTCTTAATTAAAAGTAGTACATCTTTATTTTGTAAACATTCATTGGCAGATGTACGTATACGTGTGTGTATGGGTAGGGTATGCCATTTTCATGCCAATTAATAAGGCTAGGTGTACTTACAATTCTTTTGTTCAAAAGGAATATAATATAGAAAGCCAAGTCAAGACAGTTACAGAAATACTAAATAACAACACCACTATACTGATTCAAAAGGAAATTGTAGGCAATGCATTAACCTCCAGTTGCTACGTGTTATGGTACACAAGATAATTTGACAAGCCTAATGTGTACCAGAAATATGCTTTACAAAACATTTTATAAAGGAAGAGTGTCGTTTATGAAGGACTCATTTTGTTACTTTTGATTTTGTTGTACCAGCTACCTTTTAAGTTTAAGTCTCAGTGAATTGTCTATAAGTAAGCTACGATGAACTGGATATTCACCTGAACATACGATGTAAATAGTAAATGCGGATTGTTATTTCTGCTTTTTGCATTTGCGAGTGTTTATTACGGCGGTCCGGTAAGTACGTAATCCTGTTTCTAAAATTGAAAAAAAAGTTGGCGTAAATTGAAACCAATGTTTGAAAATTCTCAAGACTAGAAAAATATCGAAAGGTATTGTGGGAAAATGGATGCGACCGTAGATAGCGATTGCGTGTTCACTTTTCCGTGTCTGCGAGCACCGAAGAACCCGACAAAAACGTTCAATTTTCTCACTAGGTTCTATAGGTTCAGACCCGAATACGATACATATTCAAAACAAAACATAGTAACGGACCCTCTGATGCAAAAACATCCATAGAACCCCTCCGTTTTCTGGAGATATTTGAGATTTAGTTTTATTTACACACATTCTCTATGACGGATTGATAACGTTAATCTCTCACGCGGTTAATACAATTTAGATAATTATCTTTCGCAGTCTGTGACCAGGGGGGGGGGGGGGGGGGAGGCGGGTACCCAAGTTTGGTTTGGGTAGGGACGTGCTTCCGAGAGTCTGAAGTAGGAACCCATATCTATACCAATTTTTGCCAAAAAGGGGACCCCCCATCGCTACCAGAGAGTGCAAATTTTGGACCACGTTTTCTCAAAATTGCGCATTTAAGCATGATTTTTGCAGATTTTGGCTTCAAATTTAAGAAATTGGACTAATTTTCCAAACAATTTTCTAGAACAATTTTAGCTTCCGAATAGAAAATTTGACTATTTTCCATACAAATTTTGAGAATATTTTGAAAAAAAAACGGACCCATGCATACCAAAATTGGCATGACAAAAGGGGTCATTGCTATACAAGAAGGACTGAAATGAGACCGATTGTCTGTGGCACGTTCCCTGTGAGTCCTTTGGGTTGAGTATCCCCCCCCCCCCCCTGGGCCCTGCTGACACAGACCCCCTACAAAGTGGGAATACTTACCGGACCGCCGAAGTGGTGTGCTAGTCCGGCTGATGAGGTAACCAATCCTGGCCTTCTAACAAACACTGGAGGATCCAGGGGCAGTCGGTCCCAAAGCGCACCACTCCTCCCTGCTCATTTCTGAAAAGAATTCAAAATGTGAGATTGACACTTACCGGTCATAAAACTTCGTTACAAAAACTTGACGGCCATCTCCCTATAATGAGTGGTAAATTCTATATGTCAAGTACCCCGCAGACGCAACACATATTCACTCATCCCATAGTCCTCTTCAAGTAAGCTTTTCATTCCAATGTCTAACTTTATATTAAAATTCAATATGCGTGTACTCATCCGAAACGGAGCACTCAAAGGCCGAGAATTATGCGTGTACTCATCCGAAACGGAGCACTCAAAAGCCGAGAATCTGTCAGACTTTACATGCATCAAACCAGCGTTGTTTACCAGCCACAAGACGGAACCGTATGAGGTAATTTAACAATCACGTGCACCTTTCATTCATAACATATCAACAGAGAATAAAACTTTCCATGCATAAAGAAAACTTTCCATCATGAACTATACATGGCAACTCTGTATTGAAAAGTATAATGCGTAAAGTAAGCCCGAAAACTAGGCCGTTTCTAAGCAACATTGACCTGCTAATTGCAAATCTTGATGATGCAACTTTGTAGTAGGGTTATGAACGAGAATCCCATTCCAGGAGTTTGGGAAAGGTTTGCAGATATTTTTATATAGTTTGAAGGGTGCTGAATCAGAATTTCTGGGTCCAACCTCTGGGAAATGTGGGCAACTTTGTAAAATAAGGGGGTAAAATTAGTACAGGGGTAAATTTGAAATCAAGTCAAATTGTGTTTAAATGTACACCAATGTATTTGTCTCATTATATGGATTAAAAAAAGGTATAGTTTGTATAGGTTCCGACCTTTAGTTACTCGGCTACAGCCCTTATAAAGTTCAAGGTCATTCTGGGGCAAAAAAATCCAGTGCTCAGATTTGTTGAAACCGGTGTCAAATTATTGCCCTGGTCATACTGAAGCAGAAAATTAATTTAATTCTTTGGGTGACAGCTCTGTATACAATTTGAGGTCAAGTTTTGGTGACCCCTATAGACCCCTGTAGACCCTTGTTACATTTTGCCCATGAATTACGAACCAAATGACAAACATTTTAATATAAGTTGGGGGAGACGGTGTGCTAGATATTGTCGTGGCCGGGTGCGCTTTTGTTGGGTAAAACTTTAAATGTTTATATATATTATTTCTGCTTCAATCTTCGGCTTAAAAAGGCTGACTCAGAGATTTCTGAATATAATTTTTTGTACACTAATTGATGCAGTATAACAGTGCCATTTAGTTTTCATGGATTTATCTAAAGCGTTTGATACCATTGTCCAAGGTATATTGTTACACAAATTGTATCATTATGGTTTCAGAGGGTATCATATGATTGGTTCAGTAATTATTTATCAAATCGCAAACAGTTTATTGTATATAATCCAGTGAAATCACC
>JAMKCH010018850.1:0-26655 GCA_023653785.1 Ophioderma brevispina
CTGCGGGTTTATATTTATTATTTTTTTTTACAAAATAACACTAAAATTGGCTGTTTTTCACTAAAATTTATATTCAGTTGCATGCATGAGAAAAAAGCGAGACCTTTTTTTGTTTTAATTTAAAATTTAAGGAAATAGATCCCTAGAGGTATCTAAAAAAAAACCACCCCAGGAGTGACTGTGTGGTAAGTAATAAACACAATTAGGCCTATCATCCATCAAAAATTTCGGATTGGAAAAAACATTATTCATTTAAGATTTTAAAAAGAGGTGGACCTTAGATCCAAATAAAAAATTCCCACAATGTTCTGTTCTTCTTTCGCAATGAGTAAATGTCGGTGCAATCAGAACCTGTTGGTTTGCAAACATATTGCAATATACGCCAAAATGTTACCAGAGTTGCCAGTAACGGTTATCAGTGGCGATGCCAGACTTCATTTTCCGTAGACGTTTCATATAGAAGTCCATGGATGCAAATGAGGTGTTGCCATTCATCCGTCAAAGCGATACTGCACAACATCATACAGCGCTGATGGAATCAATTGTAATACCTCATTTGCATCACTGAGACTTCACTTCTATATGGAAACGTTCTACCTCATTGTGATGGGTGGGGGAAAGGGGGGGTGAAATTTTGCCCATTTTTTGGGGGCAAAAGTGAAAATTTTTCTTGCTGAATTTTCATAAGGGACCACCCCCCCCCCCCCCCCCGATTGATGGGGATTTATTCCTCTGGATTAAAATGTGGTGCACATGTTGTTTAAAAGATAATTCTACTTATGGTAAATATACTAAAAAATGCAATGAACCATAATATAATATGGATTTAAATATCGGTAAACACTATTGCAGGGGGCACAATGATGATAATGTTAACCCATCATGAATGGGTCTAGAACGGGTACTCTTTCTGATCTATAACTACAGCTATGGCCTTGGCCACCATCTTGTCATCACATAATGCACGAGAGTTTGCCTACATTTATTTATTTATTTAATTTATTTATTAATCTTTGGGCAATTACATACATACACACATAAAAAAAGGGGACCACAGGCTAGGCTGCCATGGCCAACAAAGTGCGAACCACTGACATCTCTGAAAGATGTGCATACCCTACCTCTGCCTACTGGTCAATATACAATACCAATTAATAAGAGTTAAAAATTAGAAATAGTTATTAAAAACATAAAACATATCATAAATCACCCAGCAAGAAGTAGCCCCTCATGCACCCACCACCATCCCCCCCCCCAAAAAATCCCCGAAAGAAGGCCCAAAAACCATTAAAACCTCCCTCACCTACAAACTACAGACACCACACCCCCACAGCACACACCTGCCAACCAACATTCATCTGCATACACCTTATAGAACACACACACCCACAATGGCACACATAATCACATGAAAATACTGTACTGAAAGAACTTATTGCACATACTTCACATACCAGTCCATTTTGCACTAAAAGCACAAGAAGTGTCCCCCCCCGTCCCCCCCCCCCCGCACACATGAATTTACAAATGATGACGTTTGTTTGAAATGATCACGCCACTTTAAACTGAAACAATTAAAAGTATTGCACACAGGATCGGTTACATGTATGGTAAATCAGACATTTCTTAGGGAAGTTTGAACTGAGTTGTTAGCGTATGGCATCGGTTCTTTTGCTTGAGATGGTGGAATTGATATTGAGTGTGTCCTTGTGTTCACCTGGATTTTATCAGGGAAGGCATGGAATCCGTACAACCAACAGTGCAAATGCACTTGGCCACAAGACAGATGGACATGTATTTACGTCTCTAGGATAGATAAGCAAGGTTGAGACGTTCTAAGCGGGCACTATAGTCTCGTTCTTACGCCTTTGGTGAAGAAGTGCTCTGGTAGCATTTTCTTTGCCAAACGTTCAAGTGCCTTTTTAAGGTTTTGGGTATGAGGAGACCAAACTGGTGAACACACTAGTCAAGAATTGGGAGAACCATGGTACGGATAATTGGAGGAGAAAACATCGGGCTGAATGTCACCGGGGCTTACTATGCCTAATGAAACCAGAAGTTTGTTTACTCCTAGCAAACAACATCTTAACTTGGACTGTCCCCATTTCAGGATCTTTGAAATGATGACACCAAAGAGGGCAGATAATCCACTTATCTAGGGCAACATCATTAATAGAGTAAGAGGACGGGATAATGGACGTGTTTCTAGAGATTGACATGAATTTACATTTGGTGGGAGTGGATTTGAATGCAAGTTGCATTTTGGTGGACGCGGTATAATTTGTGTAACTAACTTCTAACATCAACACTACACTTTGAATTGTACGATATAAAAAATGTGTCATCACAAACGTCCTATTGCCATCTCATTAGGCATCCTGAGTCATTGCAAAATAAGGCCTGATGCGAATGCTTACAAATTTAGTTGAAAGTTGACTAAGTTATAGGCATTCCTCAGGCGAATGCCTATTTTCAGCCGAATGCCTATAGCTAATGCTATAACGTATAAACAAAAATTGCTGATTGATAACAATGCATTTTCATATTGAATGGTAAGAAGAAACTTGATGTTGAGGGCTAGTATGTTTCTTAGTAGCATTCGCTGAAGTTTGCTCGCGGGGGGTAACCCTAGCCATTCGAATGCCATTCGACACCATCCTTAGAACTCAAGGTCTAAGCAAAGGCCGGTTGATGTGAATGCTAGATGTTTCTTAGTATCGTCAATTCAAAATTTGCTGGAGGGGGAACTCTAGACATTCGAATGCCAAGGAACCAGTATATATAGCATTCAGACACCATCCTTAGAACTCGAGATCTAAGCGAATGGTTGGTGAAAGGTAAATAAGCATTCGCTTTTCAGTCAAAAGAAGTGTATCTTTAGACACCGCAGAGAAACACGCTATTTCAGCGGCCCCCGTAACGTATGGTCACACACTTCACGTGAATGTTAAGCCATGCAGGGACATACACCATCCAGAGAGGTAAGCAAACACAAGAAAAAAAGCCCGAATACAGCTTTTTTTTTCTAACAAGTTATTAAAAAAATCAATAACTTTTATGGAGGATTAAGAGTTATTTTGATGAGTTTATGGCGGTCATAGCCACTTTTTACTTAACATTGCACTTTTTTGGCATACAAAATGGTCCATTTTTTTGGCAGTCATGCATCCTATCTCTGAATCAACCGGATTAGGACTGTGATTCAAGAAGTTCATTGCCTCTGTTATGACGTCTCGTGACGCCTAATGGCAGAAATACCTTTCAAACACAAATAATGAGCCTTGTTCACAAATGATCTAGATTTTATTAATAAACATTTTGTAATGATCTTTACTTGATTTGGTTCAAATTGTATGTCCAAAACAAAATTACCTAAAGCAAAATCACACAATTACGCACAACAATTATATAACTGATACTTATGTCCCAGAATGTCCACTAATGTCCACAGAAGCGTTGAGTTCCAACATGAATATGTCCGCACAGCGAAGACTTCAAAATGCAGCGCACATTTCAGACAAAACTCCTCAGGTATTAATATTCCAAGGGAATCTTCTCATCCGTCCTGAAGGTAATCTTGTCCATCCCCCCCCGCGTTAAGACGCAAGGTTAAATTAAATCCCTCGACGATAATAATCCACAGTATATCAGTCCACGATAATCACCACGATTTCTACTGTTCCACATTTGGAATCCTATTTTGATTTCCCAGCACTTTCGGCTTCAAAGATGACATAGAATAATTACAGACTCTGCTCACATGGAATCAATATATCCTGGCACTAGGTACTTGATGGCTGCTCTTAATGCAGATAAAACTAGCTATCTTCTAGCTTCTTGTTAGTAGTGGATGCTGGCAGAGAGTCCTTCCCGTGAATAGTATTTAACTACTCACATATAGATTCCCCTTTCTACAATAATCATTACATCATTCTTATCATAAACAATACCTTACACTAGCTGACCAATCGGAAGTCATCACCCGAATTACTCACTTCATATATATAACTCTATGGGGGAATTCCCAGATCTTGCACTGTTTTGATCTTTTAAAGCCTAAACAAGCTTCTAAGTTTAGCATCCTTGGGGATTCCCCACTTCCCTTATTGTGCAATCTAAACAGGTGCACTAGCAAACAAACTAGGGGTATTCCCCTTTCTCTCTTTTATAGTAAACAAAGTCTTTTCCCCCGTGAAAATCTTGTTCTCAATAAATTGGGAGAAAATAATATTTTAATCAAATTTTTGAGGGTAATAATAACATCCTCCCCTGTAAAAGAAAATTTGTAATGAATAAAATATTTTCCAAAATCTGGCTTATACCTTTAACCATTTTGTGGTTAATTTTACTACATTTTTCACGTGCAAATGTTCACTTTTATTATAATGTTTCTTGCATTGCGGCCTTCAGTCTCTAGTACATAAAGTTTATATCAAATTTCTGAACAAAATTTAGGCAGCTCTGGACACGGCATCTGCCCCAGGACATTATCTTTTCCTTGATATGTCTTATGTCTCAATTGTATTCTTGTAGAGTAAACTCCACCTGACAAGCTTTGAAATTTCTGTTTTTCATCTTGGGGATTGAAGTCACGGATTGTGATCCGTGTACCTAGTAAGGGTGCACTGTTGTACTCAATACACTTCAAAATTTTGCAATGACATGCAATGCAAGACATTCTTTCTCAACTGTTGAGTAGTTTTTTCTGATGTTTTTCAAACTTCTTTGAGAAATAACATACAGATGACTTCCATCATTTTCATCTGCTTGCATGAGAACTCCACCACAGCCTAGATCACTGGCATCAACTGCCAACGTGAATTGTTTCTGAAAGTCTGGCGCAATCAAACTGGCTCATTCATCAAAAAGACTGATTTTCGCTTTTTGGCATTGCTCTGACCACCCAAATTTTGCGTTTTTCTTCAAAGGTTGGTCAGCCGGACACGCAATTTCTGAGAAATTTGGACAGTATTTGCTGTAATACCCGACCATACTAAGAAAGCTCTGAGATCTCTCTTGCTTTGTGTGTGGGGAATTTCTCAATTGCGTCAACTTTTGCAGTGATTGCCAACTTCCCTTGTCCTACAACCTGCCCTAAGTATGTGACATTTGCATTGCAAAATTCACTTTTCACCACTATGCCAATTCACACCTGCTTGAGATCATTTCTCAAATAACTGATAGCTGCCTCAGTGTTCTTCCATATTTCACTTTACAAAATAAAAGAGGAAAAGGAAAAGGAGGGGGGATCACGAAGGCTTCACAATTTTCTATGTCCTGCAACTACTCTGTTCACTATCTCTGAAATGTTTCGCAGAATTTTGAGACAATGCCATTCGTTTGTATTGGTATATGCCTCGGGCGTAACAAAAGGTCTGAAACTTCTTTGGCCGTCAGTGAGGGACTTGCAAATACCCCTTAAACAAATCAAATTTGCTAACAAATTTGGCATGTCCAACTCTACTCTATGCAATCATCAATCCGTTGGGTCGTATATGAGTCGTTTTTGGAACGCGAGGTTGACTTTTCGAAAATCTTTGACCAAACGAAATGAACCATCAGGTTTGGGAACCAGAATACTGGGAACCCATTCACTATTGCCTTTGCTCTACTATTCCATTGTACAACATGTATTTCACGCATTCCTGAATATGTTGCAACTTGATGGGATTCACCCTATACGGATGTTGCTTTACAGGCTCGAGTCCCCTACATCTATGTCATGGGTTAAGACATGTCGCTACTGGGTACATCAGTAATATGTTTTCCCACTCATGTAATTAACTCTTTCCATTCACCTTGTTTACTTTGTGGGAGGTGAGCTAATTCTTGTGCTAACATGGCAAGTGGTCTAATTTTGGCAATTTTGACCCCATCTCATTTTCTTTTTTTACAGTGCGGTTTTGTTCAAATTCTAACTCAGTTAGTCACCATTTGTGCACACATCACTCTAGATGACATTACACCTGCAGGCTTTATGTCATCATCTCTTTCATTATACTCTTGAGCATTTTATGTGACATAATTGTCGACTTTTTACGTCTACCTGGTGTTTTGACACTATTCAGTCTCGCCACTTTGTTCTCAATCTCATAGTGGTCTCAGAAATACTTGTCTTGCCAAGGATTGCCCCTTGTATTGGAAAACGTGCCAAAACTTTATCACCTGGCTTGAATACTCTGTTCCTGGCCTCTTTGTCATACCATGGTTTTCATTTTGGCCTGACTCTGTTTGAGATTTTGCTTGTTGGTCAATTTCAGTGGCTCGTTGGAGCCTGTGTCTGATGAGACACCTAGTCTAACAAATTCACTCAGGATTTTCACACAACACTTTTCTTTCAGTAGCTTCACTGGTCCCCTAACTTTGTGACCAAACCCCACCTCAATGGATGAAACCTAATGACCTTGTAGAGCCCTCCCTGGTAGCAAATACAGGAGATTACTCCCTCATCCCAATCACTCTCAAATTCAAAACAAGGTTTTTGATCATCGTTTTCATGTTTGGGGGTACCTTTCTAGGGCCCCTTGGATTCTGGGTTGTATCTGAGACCTGTACGGGAAATTCCCCAACGGTCATACTTGTTTGTAACAACCTGCCATGAAATTTGATCCTTGATCAGACTTAATTTATTTTTGGAAGGCCGACGAGGGTGAAAAACTTTGTTAGCTAGAGCTTTCACTATATTCTTTGCTTTAATTTTTCGCAAGGTATATGCCTCAGGGATCTGTGGAAGCACACATGATGATCAGTAATTACTGATTTCCTGACTTGGTCTTGGAAGTGGTCCTTACGCAATCTATTAAGACCCTACTAAATGGGTATCCAAATCCTGGTATTGGTTGCAGGGAGCGTAGGAATTTTCTGATTAGGCTTTGCCCACCATTTGACATGGGTACAGTCTTCCAATACTCAACACATCTTTCTTAGTGTAGGCACCAAAAATGACTCCTAATTCTGTCACGTGTTTTTCTTACACCTAAGTGTCCTGCCATGGGAGTATCATGGGCTATGCCTACACTTCCCTTATGGTACTACCTTTGGCCACTACAATTTATGCACGACCTTCCATTCCTCATCTACAGTGCATTGGGTGGCCGCCATTTTCTCATGAGGAACCCTTTTGCTTTTAGAAACATACAGAATTTGCTCGGTTCCTGTTGCGACAATGCCCTCTCACCTAATTTCCTAAGCTGGGTCGTTGTGCTGCTTATTTACCAGCTTTTCATGGCTTAACGGGTCTCCTTTACAGTCCCTAACTCTATCATGACCAGCGGCTGGATTTTCATTTTACAACTTGTCAACTTTGTTTGTGCTCAAAGGCTGGATTTCCCACTAACAGGATTTGACTCGCCTGAAGATGGAAGATTACTCCAAATTCCTCTAACTTGGAGAAAAGTACCTCTAATTTGGACCAATTCAGCCTCGACGCTCTTTCCTATATGGGTGATATTTTGACTCATCACCTTCTCACTGTTTTCCCTTTGGAGGCTTTTCTGGTCATTGCCCTATTACTGCACATACGGGGAAAATGTCTATTTCCTCATCCACAATTTATCCACTGTAAAGGCCCTGGGAAACTATGGATCTGAGTAATTTCCCCCTGCCAAATCAGTCCCTAACAACATGGAGACCCCTTTTTGGGAGTTCTTGTCTAACACCAATTGGTGACAGTTCCAGAAACCAAGTCTTGATTTCAAATTCTTTTGTGGTAGAGGGACACTAATACAATCCATACCCTATCCCTGAATCTTCCTAGTTTTCCGGTGGAACTCTCACTTCAAATGGAATTGCATCTTCCAATATCATAGACTGTGCGCAGCACATGTCCCGCAAGATTCTAATTGGTTTTGGATCTAAACTATCATCACCTGAAAGTGACACCAATCCCTCCAAAACAAAGGGCTTAAAGTCATCCCTTACTTTGTGTCAATTCCCTTTTGTGGGATTTCGTGTTCTGAACAGAAGAATGACTTTGACCTCAAGTAACTGCACAACCTATTGGTTTTGACTTACTTTTGGCTCCCTCCTTTTGGGTGGATACCATGTATCTCCCAACACCAAGACCTTGTATGTCCTGGCTTCCTACCGTGATTGCATGTGAACTGTTTTTTGATTTGGGTCCCATCCCCATTTCTGATTAGCACCATTACTTTCTTTACTCCCCTATTCATTGGAACCTGACGGGATTTCCCCTCCTGCTGCTTACCCATTAGACGCTTTGTTGAACCCACTTATTGTTGTATTTTTGTACCTAGTAAATTTCTTGGCTCATGGTAGCCTACTAGAATTACTTAATTTGTGTGTCAATGCATATCGTCGTCCCTTTACGGCTGCTTCACGCAAACGGTCAATTTGTTTTCATCCAGATGTGTTTTGATATCGGGATGTAGACACTGTTTGAACTCTTCGACTAACATCAACTCCCTAATTTACCAAAATTTTCCCGACTTCCTTTAGATAAACCAGCGATCAAACATTTGTTCTTTTACACGGGCAAATTCAACATGGTCCTGGTCATCCTTTTTCTACAGACCTGACTTTTTGTCTATATGCCTCCTGGCACCAATTCATATGCTGTAAGCACTGCCTGCTTACCTCGTCATAATCAACTACATCTGTCTAATACATGGCGAATATATTTCTCGGGCTTTACCAATGTAACACTGCACTGTAGCCAAAGTCCAAGACTCCTGGTCCATTGGTCAAGCTATTAGCACTTTTCTCAAAGTGTAAGAATGTATTTGTCTAACTTCTGTTCCTGAAATTTTGGAACCAGGCTAATATTTTTTCGCCGCATCAAAACCAGAGGGCTTGGGAAGATGTCTGATGAGCTAGCGTGTTGTTTCAATTTTTCTAACTCTAGTTACTCAAGCTCCTTTTGTTTTCATCTCATTTTGCAATTTTTCCTTTTCCAATTCCTTTTTCCCTTCTCAATTTGCAATTCCATCTCTTTTGTTGGCTCTCTTTTTTGCATTTGCATTTTTCTTTTTCTAATTCAATTTCCTTTTCCTTTCTGTTGCTTTCCATTCTTTTTTTTTTCATTTCATTTTGCAACTTTTCTTTTTCCAATTGCATTTTCATTTCAATCTCTTGTAATTTTACGGCATCACTTGTTCCTGTTCCAGAACCTCTTCTATCCTATCCAATATGAACTAATCCAACTTCTTCCTGTACAAACTTTTCAATCAAAACTATTTTTGATGACCTGTTCTCATGCATGTTTTGTCTCAAGTCCTAAATGCTTGCTTAAGTTTCATTAAAAACTCAGGCTTAACTCTTCTGGATCAACTCCATTGTGATTGTACTCTATACAACACAATATACTACTGACCAAACTACAAAGTAGTACATGTAATACACAACAAAATTTTTGTATGCCACAAATGTGCACAATATTTACAATATTAATCACACTTTTTAGGTGTGTAAAGGAAAAAATAAGGCTCAAATTTATCTCAATCAATTCCGACGAGCCCCCAATTCTGTTATGATATGACGTCTCGTGGACGCAGGACGCCTAAGGTCAGAAATACCTTTCAAACACAAATACGTGAGCCTTGTGCACAAATGATCTAGATTTTATATAATAAACAGTTTTAATGATCTTTACTTGATTTGGTTCAAGAATTTGGTATGTCCAAAACAAAAGTACATAAATCAAAATCACACAATTACACACAATTTATATAACTGATACTTATTGTCCTCAAGAATGTCCACTAATGTCCACAAGAAGCGTTGCAGTTCGACGATGATATGTCCTCACAGCGAAGACTTCAAAATGACAGCGCACAAGTTCATACAAACTCCTCAGGTATTATATTCCAAGGGAATCTTCTCAGTCCTGAAGGTAATCTCGTCCAGCAGTTCAAGACGACAAGGTTAAATTAAGTCCCTCGACGATAATAAATGCACAGTATATCAGTCCAAGATAATCACCACGATTTCTATCTGTCCACAATTTGGAATCCTATTTTGATTCCCAGCACTTTCGGCTTCAAAGATGACAGTAGAATAATTACAGCACTCTGCTCACATGGAATTATATATCCTGGCACTAGGTACTTGATGTCTGCTATCTTCTAGCTACTTGTTAGTCGTGGATGCTGGCAGAGAGTCCTTCCAGTGATAGTATTTAACTACTCACAGATAGATTCCCCTTTCTAACAATAATCATTACATCATTCTTATGCATAAACATAACCTTACACTAGCTGACCAATCGGAATTCATCACCCGAATTACATCACTTCATATATATAACTCTATGGGGGAATTCCCAGATCTTGCAATGTTTTGATCTTTTAAGCATAAACAAGCTTCTAAGTTTAGCATCCTTGGGGAATTCCCCCACTTCTCTTATTGTGCAATCTAAACAGGTGCACTTAGCAAAACAAACTAGGGGCATTCCCCTTTCTCTCTTTTATAGTAAACAAAGTGCTTTTCCCGTGAGAAATCTTTTCTCAAATAAAATTGAGAAAATAATATTTTAATCAAATTTTGAGGGTAATATAACACCTCACTAATTGGAAGTACTAGTTGTCCTTTCTTATTGTTGCTTGATATTATCTGGCAAAGGAAACGTCGGTCATAATTTATATTGGTTTTTACCGTATGGCCGAATATAAGTTAAATTTACTACTGAAAGAGTCGGTGCCAATAACATGGGCACCTTTGTTTTTGAACGCCGTTCATAACATAATGATTCCTCCGTCACTTTATTCAGTGATAACTCAGAAAACCAAAACTCTAGCCCTCTGCAAACTAAATGTGCTCGTAATCGTAAGCTAACTGTATATAATGATGATAGAGTCGTTAACCTTTGTAGTACGCCCCTTTTGAAAGCCGAGGTCAGTGTTTTGTCGGAAGACGTTTCATAATCCCAAGTAGTCCGGCTCCTTATGTAATTTCGCCGGCTTTTTATGGAGATATGTAAAATTATACATTTTTTGAAAGCTTATGGTTCACCAAATAAGAAAATCAATGTTGGCATTTTTTAAAGTTCCTCTATGGCGACCATTTTGGAATTCAAAATGGCCGCCAATTTTTTTGCTCATATATAGGTCTCTGAGACTAGTAGAAACATGATTCTGGTGTCTATACCCATGATTTATTTGTCAAGGAATCCAATAAGATTATTGATAACAACATCAAATCATTTGGTTTTGGCGGCCATATTAAATTTCAAAATGACCGTCAAATTAAGTTGCTTTTGCCCATATCTCGGTTTCTGAGACTGGTAGAAGCATGATTCCAGTGTTTATATCCATGTTTCCATGGTCTTGGAATTCAATAAGTATTTTGATAGCAACATTGGATCACTTGGTTATGGCAGCCATCTTGTTTTAAAAATGGCCGCCATAGCAGTGTAGTATTTACAGACAGTTTGCCTGCAAAAATGCGATAAATGCGCAAATTGAAGTCTTGATATGTTTGTTACCTGTCATGCCTGTAGGAACTATTATCTGGTAATTTCGTTTTTCCAATAAGCTCAAAATATAAGATGGTGGCCAATATGGCCACCATTACAAATCTTTTAAATTTTAAGTTACCTTATATCTATAATATGTTTAGTTACATCATCCAGAAAGTATAATAAAGTTGCAATTATAATCTGAGCTATAGGTCTTTGACAATTAGAAAGTCCAATCTGATAATATTGCTTCGTTAGCATGCTCCCATTTCAAAATGGGGCCATATTGGCATCTCAATAATTAAAAACAATCTTACTTGCCATATACCTGTTGTATATTTGGTTAAATGTGTTATAGAATACAAACATCATTTGATATAGTGCCTTATTAAATAAGGTAAAAGCGTTTAAAAATAAAAAGGAATTTCTGTTTGGCCTAAACACGACAGTATGGTAGACTTAAGAGTAATGACCCTTGCGGTAAAACACATATCACCTAATCTATAGTATAAGAAACAGTAGCACAATTAAAAATACATGAGACAATATATGCCAATTTAAAGAGACACTGGCACATTTGAAAAATAGTGCGCCCTCAAGATTTTTTTCAAAATCGATATTTTTGCATGGTTGTAAAACTTTTAATACAAAAGCCCTCACCCGAAATGGTTAAAACCAAATCAGCTTCCTTATTGGTAAAAGGAACGATTTTATAATTTAACGTCACCGGCGACGTTAAATTCAGCAGACGAAGAAATGGCTTTTAACACAAGAACACGCACTCCATATGCATGTTTCTCACGCTATGCACACTGTTTGACCGGTCTATAACCTTTGTGGTTTTAATATCAGTGAGTACGAGTCAAAAATGTTCATGTAATATACACATTTGTTGATTAAAGTTATAGAAAACTTACAAGTTGGCCTACAAATTACCTAGATGTCTTTATCCTCATATCAATGTCCCTATCTGTTTTGGGGTATGTTATTTTTATGTGTAAAATATATCTCTGTTCTTCCAATGGCCTAGACTATCATTTGAGAGCAAATTGAAGAAATTTCATATTTTGTGAAAATGTGCCAGTGCCACTTTAAGACATGCTCAACTCTTTGGATATAAGTGAAATTTCACTGCTTTCTTAAAAGTCACGATGGACCTGGAGAGGCGAACAGAGATGGGCAAAGAGTTCAATAGGCAAGGCGCTGCTCTGCTAAAAGCCCTGTAACCAATTGATCGTTTTTGTACGAGGAACAGTAAGGAGCGTCTTGTCATTTCAGACCGCAAGACTGGCCTGCCAGGAATATACAAAGAGAGGTACTCGAACAAGTATGCTGGCAATTGTCCAGAAATACCCTTGTAAGAAGCATACGCTTTAAAGGGAATAGCAGCGATATTCGAGAGAATAAAAAAAAATGTGGAAATGCATTTTTTAAACTTGTAAATCAGGGATAAGTGTGCACAATTCCTTATAACTGCTTTAATGTAGAAATAAACCACCAAATAGTGAGAAAAAAAATGAAGTATATTTGAGGAAATTTGTCATACCGTCTCCCGCAAATAGACATACATGTACAGCGACGGCGTCTCAAAATCTGCACTAAACAGCTGATTGTGGTTTACACCAGTACAGAATACCAGTACAGAATAACAAAAGATCAATAATGTTTGTGCTTGAGGTCAAACTGTATTGATCATCAATCATGGTGCACAATATCACGATGAAAATCTGTGATATTCACCGGGAAAGGCTTTTTTTAATCTCAAGTCGGAATTTTGATACGGACGTATAGAAATTACAGAATCAGATAAAAAGTTCTGCGTTGTCTTTTTTAATACACGGATTTCAAGCCAACCACTTGCAGGTTATGTTCGCATATCCATGCCAGTAACAAAAATATAAAAATATGAATTTTGATGTTTTTTTCTATGTTTCGGATTAGTAAATCGAAACAACACGCCACTGGAGCTCTTTAAAGAGTTGAGTAGTTGGTGTCCTTCTGTCCTTTGTTAGAGTATGGGATTGGTCTCCATGCATGTGACCATTAAAATCCATGTATGGTATTTTTAGTTTGTTAACATGCTCCAATTCAAGGTGGTAACCCCCTTCTGAGACATTTAAAACCTAGAAATTGTCATATATCTGTAATATAAATAATAAACATTTATAGCATCAAAATATCATTAAAGAAAAGAATATATATGGGATAATATGGCCTTGGCTATTAGAAAGCTACATATGGCAGCTTCGTTTTCCTAACATACAATTCATGATAACCGCCAATATGGCCACCTTCAAAAAACTTATGAATTGTCAGTTTCATTATTTAGTGTTATCATCATAAAGTTACAGCAAAGTACAAAAATGTTTCTTTCCCCTTTATAGAAAATCATATCTATCATTTTTGTTTCAACATGCATGCTCACATTTCAAAAAGGCCACTTTCCGAATCCTTTAAAACCTAAATTTCCGTATACCTATCATCCAAGAACTACTAAACAAGTGTAAATTAAAGTATGGTGAGATATGTCTTTGGCCATCAGAAACGCATTTTTTTATTTGGTTAACAAAATCCAAGATGGCGGTCAAAATGGGCACATTGCAAGATCTTTGAACTTAATAAATAAGTTGCCATATAATATTTTATATTATCCACAACTTATTATAAAATTGTTTATTAAAAGTATGAGATAAATTTCTTTGAACAATAATACTTAGTTATGACATTTTGATTCTTTTAAGTTAAACAATATTTTTAAAATTCAAAATAAAGGTCAATATGACCACTTCAAGATATTTAAAATTTATCAATTGCCATATCTGTAATATATGTTTACATAATGTAAAAATATGATGAAATTAAATACAAAATGAATGACATACGATAATTGTCTTTCACTACTCTTACTATAAGAAACTGTCAGAAAGTCATGATCTGATTTTCTCTTTTGTTAAAATTTCATAAAATTCAATATTTTGGAAAATGTGGGCATCTTTCATGATCTTTAAACCTATAAACTGCCATATATTAGTAATGTAGTGATCCCCATCTTAAACTTATGGACATTTAACCAAATAAGAATGGCAAATATTAATTGGTTAGAGACATATCGGGTACGTTTTTGCAAGTTGTATTGTAATTTTCGGGGATATACTAAAACCAATATATTACAGATGTTTTTGATATTTTTTAATACATACATACATACACACATACATTGCATTTATATACTGCCATTCCATGAAGATCATGGCGGTTTGTAATGAAGATACAAAACACAGCATACAAACTTAATAAGGAAAAAGATAAGATTTCATGTGATTCTTAAATATATTGATAGTATCAGCTGATCGGAGTGGAGAAGGGAGAGTGTTCCACAGTTTTGGTCCCATGAAATAAAATGATTTGTTTGCAGCAGAATGAAGAGTTCTGTGGCATATTTTGTGTTCGCAAAGTCGGGTAGAGTCGGTAGATGAGCGAAGACCAGCACGTGCAGGCGAGTAGAGTGATAACATGGATGCAAGGTATGGAGGGGTCCGGTTATTGAGGGCATTTGAAAACAAGAAAATGACTTTAAATGTGGGATCCGGTTCCTTAACGGCACCAGTGAGTTTCTTTTAGGAATGGGGGACGACATGATCCCCGCTTGTTTGCACAATGTATAAGTTTGGTGGGCCAGTTCTGCAAACGTTGAAGCTTGTCCAAATCAATTTTGTTGATACCAAGGAGGAGAGCATTTCCATAGTCCTAGACGTGAAAGCACTAAAGATCTGATAAGGTGATGGCAAGTGTCAGTGTCAAGAAAACGACGTAATACGTGATATTTGCGAAGTTTGAAAAATTAAAGTTTTGGCAAAGTCCAGTTATCTGCGGAGACATTGACATTTGACTGTCAAATACTAGTGCCAAGATTGGCGAACTTTCGGAGTGGTTGTAAATAAGTTTCAAACCAATTGTAATTGAACGAAGGGCATTTTTGAGCTGTTAAAAGAATGAAATGGGCGATAAGAAATTGGGTCATTCCACCAGTTTGGGCCATTACATTACAAGGAATATATAAAATGCATTTTTAGTCATAATTTCAGTGTCTTTTGCATTTTATTAGGTTATTAATTGATGTATGAGGGTGAAAAATGTATTAAAGCATTTAAGCCTTGAACAACTCGATTTTATTTTTTTTGAATTTTCTAGTGTGGTAAGTTGCCATATACTTTTTCGGACTACATGGACACCACGTCATGTTACACTAATGAACTGTACTCCAAACCCTGCTTTTAAACATTAATATTTTTAAAATTTTTTATCTTATTCATTTTACAAAGTATAATACAGAAATACTTTGGAGTATTTTTCATCAAATGTAAATATCTAACTATATGTTTAGTAAGCGATTCAGTTTGGACCGGCTGGTCGGACGTAACAGTGACACACCATGTCCATGTTTTAAAAATATAACTTTTACAATGAGCAGTACATGAATCACCTTTTTAATATTCTACATTATTGTTGATACACTTTGATGTAGGGCCACTTAGACCGTTTTATCCATATACTTTGCAGTGACACAAGAAATTGTTTCAAAATTGTTGCAGACGTAACAGTGGACCCCACGCCCCAACTAACCACAATATCCTCAGCAAAAACAAAAACCTAGTTGCTCTCACTGTGAATGGTGTAATGTTGTGAACTGGATTACAGTAAGTACTGTACGTCCATTTGATGGTTTTTAAGGTAAATTAGTAAAATGTCTGATGCATCTAAAATTGTACTAAAGTGGACACCCACCTGTTACGGGGAACACCTCCTTTTTGATGGGTCATACTATGCATTTTGGGATAAATATGGAAAAGGAAATGAATAATCATTAAAAGTTGGTCAGTATGTTGTAAAAATGATAAAAACAGGAAGATAAAATAATCCGTAAATTGTTTAATTGGCCACTTAAGTAAGTTTTTTGTCAAAATTAAAACCTCTTTTGAGGCACTTCCTATCTTAATTACCAAAAAAACCTGAAAAAATAAAGCGTAAATGGCAGCATGTTTGGTATCATGTTAAAGACCTTACTTATAAATACGTATCAATTGCATTAATAAAAGCGTAATTCTGAAAATACTTTGCATCTAAAAATAAATTTGAATTATCATTCCTAGGCTTACGCAAAATATGTTTGTCCCAACATGTGGTATGACCAATTCAGTGTTTTGAATCGTTCAGTTTTAGCATCTTAGCAGTCATCCACAGTTGAATTTCAGTAAAGAGCAGAAAAAAGTTTGGTAAAGCACATTGGAGGGAAGGTCATAATCAGAGGGATTGAATTGAGGAACGTTGAATTGAATGTCGTCAGCATAAATATGGTAGGACATATGATGTTTCCTGATAATACGACTAATGGAAGGGGGTATTATCTGAATGAGGCCAGGTCCGACTATAGATCCCTGTGGTAGTCCAGAATTCATTAATGGATGACGGGTTCAGAAAACGCGTCATCAATGCAAAACCATGTATGTTTGACAGGAAAAAAATATGAGGTATACCACTTAGTGCAGTAGCCTGTAAGGCCGATTCTCTTTGCCATCTATTAATCAGGACATTAGTGCTCCACGTTTCAAATGAGGGCGGATAGGTCAAGTAGTACAGGAACACACCTGCTGATTGTGAACACTGGTCATGATTGTAATACTTTGAAATGCAAAAACAGTGCGGTCTCGGTACTATGTAATGGCCGGTATGCAGATTGTAATTCCTCACCAAAGATTGTATTAAGCCGTTTGCAAACATTGTTTCTCACTAATTTGACAGGAATGGGATATTAGCCACAGGACGATAGTTCTTAAAATTGTTTGGATCAAGATTCTGTTTCTTTATATTGGATTTAATAGAGTTGCTTTAGGACAATTTGGAAACACACTGTGGATAAAGACAAGTTTAGTAACTTTGTTAAAGCTGGAGTGAACACTTCAATATTTTCCGTAAGGTACACGGTTAAAAATAACTTGTAAAAAAAACAGGCAATTATTGGCACTGCCAGCTGGGACTCACGACATGCAGAAACGTAAAATACTGGAGCCATAAAAAAATACGAACCATTGCATGGGGAACGCTAAAATAACATAAACGGCCGTCGTTAAAAAATCTTTCAGCTCAACGTTATTGTTTCGGTTTTTTGACTGCTTAAACAATATTAAGAATTAAAACGTTATTACAATCCTCTGAACCAATTTTAACGTTGTAGCTATGGGCATCATACAAAAACGTTGTATTTACGAGACCAGGTGGTTTGTAAAAAAAGTATATTGCAGGCAAACCTTGAGAAACAACTGAGAAAAAAGGCAATAAACAAAGGGAAAAATTGTGAAGGCGAAATAAAGATTTAAAACAGTTACTATACACTTTGTTTATGATGGTAATGTACACATTCGAATGTTACCAATACTTATCATCATATGAAATAACTTAATACATACCTTCATAGATATAGAACCTGGTCTTAGATACAAGTCCTAAACCATTATCCACTACACTACATGACTTTACTGATAGTAAATGCTAAATCAATAGGAAATATATGTGTGTGTACTACTTTTTTCCCAAATTATTAAACTACATAAAAAACAAAAAAGGAGGAAAGGAGTTTTTAACAAACATTTTTAAAAATGATAGGGAAAATAAGATTTTGCATTTTTAAATGATGTTACTTATGACATTATTTAATACCCATTTTCATAGGTAAAACAATTTCCATAGTTCGTTTCTTTACATTAAAAACAAGTAGTTACAAAAGAAGTATGTAACTACAATAATAATAACGGTTAGCTTATAAATACTACCTTTTTTCAAAATGTGTAGTATTATTTTGTAGCCACTGTTTATTACATTTTTATCTTCCAAATTGTAATTTTATGTTTAGATTAGGTAATAACGCCGTGAAGATTATTGATATTGGGTTACCGTCATTTGAAAGGAAAAGTCTGGTAAAATTGAGAACATTTAATTAAAACAGTGTACCAAGTTTGGTAGAGGGTCCAAAAGAGGTTTTTTTGGGCTGCCGTCTTGAATTTAAGTCCTGTTTACAAAGCAAAACATCAGATATGAACCTAATAGGCACTTGAAGACATAATATCACGGTACTTAATTTATCGTTTAGCATCCATGGATTTAACAAAACTAAAAAGAGAGATTTGTGGGTATTTTCTCTAGCTTTTTAAGTGGTCAAATTCCCCCTATACGCCCCCTGGATCCACACCCTCGTCCCCCGACCTCCATAAAAAAAAAAGTGTGCTTTTTGTATCATCGAACTCGTTTGTCTAAGTATAGCCGTTGGTGTCAATTTTACGGGGCGAATTTCGACTTCACTCTGGAAAATTCGTATTTTGATTTTGTACTTTTTTGTCCGCAACGGACAGAACTTGCAACACAGGGCCTAAATGAACTCCGTGATAAAGCATATACGAAAAAAAACAATAAAATATCTTCAAATCAACTGAAATTTTTGGAATTAACCTTTTCTCGTTGATATCTTAGCGAACCATTAAAAACAGAATGAGTGCTTGGATTACAATGACCCATTGGGGAGGGGGGGGGGGGGGGTAAACCCTTAGGCCCGGGGGGGTGGGGGTTCCATAGTACCCACATTTGATTTTTTTGTGATTTCTTCGGTTACGCACTCAAAATTTTCCAGGAGTTTTTTGCTAATTGTCTGATTTATATACGCTTCTCTCCTGATACTAACAAAATTAAATCGGCCTTCACGGCTTCATTAGAATCATTAGGTTGGGTCCCTAGGAACCCCTCATTGGGCACTACGGAATGAAAAATCAATATATTTACTAATTAAAAAAATTAAAGTAATTAATCTTGGGAGTTATTTGCTTAGATATAACCTTAGGAGGCAATTCATTATAATTAATAATACTTAAATCAAATAACCTTTTAATGCGATAGCAACATTTTAATTTTGTCGTGTGTAAGTCTATGGGAAAACCAAGGTTGATTTTAAAGATCTTTAAAAAAAAAGATGGTAATAAACTTGGCTATAATTTTGCAATGATTATCATGCTTAGACTGACACCAAAGGCCGCCTGATTATGAATTGGACCCCTTAATGTTCCCTTAAAGTACCTTTGACCCCTGTAACTTTGACCATATGTCATCATGTTCATTAAAGTATTTTTACACGTTTTAAATCACTGTACTATTTTTGAGTTTTTTGAGATAAAAAAAAAAATAACTTTGGAATATTTTTTTGGGTTTTTGACCGAAGTGACCACCCCTTAATGATCTTTGATCCTGAAACTGTGGACACCCGAAGACCCTGGCTAGTAACAATACATGTGCTCTAATGAACGTCACTCTGCTACTTATTTGTAAAGTACCAGCGATTTTTTTTGAATATTTTCACATTTTTTGGCTTTCAACCGGAAATGACCCCCTTAATGACCTTTGCCTCCTTATCCCTGAACCCCTATTGAAGCAAGGGTCCAGTGGTTTCCTCCTCCTAACCAGTTTTGGTTGATATCGCGTAATCCTGGAGAGGATAAATTTTCACAAGTAATTACATATTTAAAGCCGTTGCCAGTCAAAGGTCCGACAGGGTCATGTCAATACATAAATGGGACGGTTCAGCGGTCATTTGATGTAAGTCCTATCCAAAATACTTCAAATGATGACTGATCTAGACGCAGTTGAAGTGTTGCCAGAAAAAGAAAGAAAGACTAGAGGTTATGTGGGCATAGGCCACTGGTACACAGCCGTTTTTATATACCCATGACCTTTGACCCCCATGGTCAAGCCAATTTTGGTAAGGATCTGAAGCTCCTTTAACGAGCTTTATTCTGTCTTCTAATAGTCTGAGATATAGTCAATTTAGTCTCATTTTTTTTAGCATTTTTTTGGCAAAATTGACCTTTTCCTTAATGTACACTGTTAAAACACGTTGTAAAAAACAGCATTTGACTGCAGCTGGGACTCCTACAGCAGAACGTAAATAACTGGAGCCATAAAAAATACAAACCATTGCAGGGAACGTAAAATAACGGGCGTAAATCTCAGCCTCAACGTTATTGTTGGTTTTTGACTTCTTAAACAATATGAGAATTAACCGTTATTTCAATCCTCTGACCAAATTTTAAACGTTGAGCTATGGCAATCATACAACGTTGTATTACTGTACCAGGTGTCTTAAAAAAGTTATATTGCAGGCAAACATTGAGAAAACAAACTGGATAAAAGCATAAACAAAGGGAAAATGTGAAGAATAAAGAGTTAAAACAGTTATACACTTTTGTTTATAGGGTAATGGGGTACACATTCTATGTCACCAATTACTTAATTCATCATATGAATAACTTAATACTACCTTACATAGATAAGAACGCTGGTCCTTAATGAAATTACAAGTCCCTAAACCTTCTCCCTACACTACATGACTTTACTGAAAGTAGGAAATGCTAAAATCCACATATAATATATGTGTGTGTACTACTTTTTTCAAATTAAACTAAAATTAACACAAAAAAAAAAGGAGGAAAGGAGTTTTTAAAACTATTTTGTTTAAAAAGTGGAGAGGAAATAACGATTTGCATTTTTTAAATGATGTTACCTTACGACGTTAGTTTAACCCTTTTTAGGTAAAACATTTCCATAGTTCGTATTCTTAATTCCAACAGTAAGTTAGCAAAAGAACGTAATGTAACTAAATATAATAACGGTTAGCGTATAATACTACCTTTTTTCAAAATGTTGTAGTATTATTTTGTAGCCACTGTTTATTTTACATTTTTATGCTTCCCAAATTGAATTTTTATGTTAGATATAGGTAAAAAGCGTGAAGATTAATTAATAATTTTGGGTTGGGTTTTACCGTCATTTGAAAGGTCAAGTCTGAAAAAATAAAAAAAGTAATTAATTAAACAAAAAGTAAATTCGAACATTTTTAACAGTGTAACCAAGTTGGTAGAGGGTCCAAAAGAAGTTTTTTGTGGCTGCCGTCTTGAATTTAAAGCATGGTTTAAAGCAAAAACATCATATGACATAATATCACTTGAAGACATAATATCAACGTACTTTAATTTATCTTTTTATCATCATGGATGTTACTAAATACAGAAGAGCATTTGTGGTAATTTTCTAGCTTTTTAAGTGTCAAATTCCCCCTATACGCCCCCTGGATCCACAACCTCGTCCCCTCACTCATAAAAAAACAAAACGTTGTGATTTTTTGGTGATCATCGGAACCCGTTTTCTAGTATAGCATGTGTTTTCAATTTTACGGCGATTCGACTTACTCTGGAGAAATTCGTAATTTTGTACTTTTTTTTGTCCGTCAACGGACAGAAATTGCAACACAGTGCCTAAAGTGCACTCCGTGATAAAGCATATACTGAAAACATAAAATATCTTGACCAAATCCACTTGAAATTTTGGAATTAACCTTTTCTCGTTGATATCTAGGCGACCAGACACAAAGAATGAAGGGCTGGATTACTAACTGAACCTAACACTTCTTCCCGGGGGGGGGGGGGGTTCCATAGTACCCAACATTGAATTTTTTTGTGGATTTCTCGGTCCAATCAAATTTTTCAAGGAGTTTTTTGGCTGAATTGTCTGATATGAATCCGCTTCTCCGATCTACAAAAATTAAATCGGCCACTGCTTCATTAAATTAATTAGGTTGGGTCCCCTAGGAAGCCCGGAAGGAAAGGAGTGTCATTGGGCACTAACGGAAGTGCAAAAATCAAGATATTTTACTAATTAAAAAAATGAAAAGTAATTAAATTCTTTGGATTTATTTGCTTAGATATATCCTAGGAGGCAATTAATAATAATTAATAATACTTCAATCAAATAACCTTTTATATGCTGATAGCAACATTTTAATTGTCGTTGTGGTCCAGTCTATTGGGAAAACGCAAGTGATTTTAAAGTTTCTTGAAGAAAATACAAGATGGTATAAACTTGGCTATATTTTGCAATGATTATCATGCCTGAGACATACACCAAGCCGCCTATTATGAGTGGTGACCCCTTAATAGTGCCCTTAAAGTGACCTTGACCCCTGTAACTGACCAATATGTCCAAAGGTCCTAAATGTATTTTTACTGTGTTAAAAATGTCTATGTTTTACGCTTTTGAGATAAAAAAAAAAATAAAATTTTGGACTTTTTTGGGTTTTGACCGGAATTGACCCTTAATGATCTTTGATCCTGAAACTGTGGACGTCACCCGATACCCTGGCGATAACAATACATGTGCTCTAATGACGACACTCTGCTACGTAGTTTGTAATGACACGATTTATTTGAATATTTTTCACAATTTTTGGCTTTCAAACCGGAAATGACCCCCTTAAATGACCTTTGCCTCCTTGATCCTGAACACCCTTATGAAGCAAGGGTCATGGTTCCTCTGAACTCAGTTTGGTTGAATCGGCGTAATCCTGTAGAGGAATATAATTTTCACAATTAATTACATTTTAAAGCCTGTGGTTGAGCAGTTCAAAGTTCATACAGGCCAGGGGTCATGTCATATGACATAAATTGGACGGGTCAGCGGTCATTTGATTTAAGTCTATTCTAAAAATACGTCAAATGATGAATGAACTAGACGCAGATTGAAGTGTTGCCAGAAAAGAAACAGACTAGAGGTTATGTGGCCATAGGGCCACTGGTACAACAGCCGTTTTAAATTAACCCATGACCTTTGACCCATTTCAAGCAGCAATTTTTGGTGACGATCGAAGCTCCTTTAACTAGCTTTATTCTGTCTTCTTATATGCCTGAGATATGTCAATTTAGTCTCATTTTTAGCATTTTTTTGAAAATTGACCATTTGACCCCCTTATGACCTTTGACCCCGATATAAAAAAACAACTAAAAGACACGCGCAAAAATGCATTGTTGCAGTTCAAATAAAAAAATTCTATATGCTTGTTCTGGAGATAAATTCTTAAAGTGTTTTAGCTCAAACCCGGAAATGACCTGTAAATGACCTTTGACCCCCAAAATAAAATACCCTGCATACATCGCTAACATACATGCACATCTGAAAGTTTTCACTCGGCTATGTTTACCTTTTGGAGATAAAAAAATTTGAAAATTTTTAAATATTTTTGGTTTTTTGGACCGCAGTGAACCCCTAAGACCTTTGATTCCTTATTCCGAACACCCCGATTTACATGGGTCGTGGTTCCTCTTAACAAGTTTAGTTGATTCGGCATGATCCTTGGAAAGAGATAATTTTGCCAATTAAAGTGGCATATTTTGGCTTTTTCATACCGAAATGACCCCCTTATTACCGTTGCGCCTTATTCTTGAACACCCTATATAAGGCATATGGGTCGATGGTTCCTTGAACAGTTTAGTTGATATCAGCATAATCCGTAAAAGAAGATATTTTTTTGCGATTAATGACATATTGAACCCTGTGCCGAGTCAAAGGTCAGATGGGGGTCAATGTCATATGGCAAGGGTGATGGTTCGCTAAGCGGGTCATTTGGTGTGGCAACCTGTCACTATTGGTCAATGGCACTACTGACTATAAGCACATTGACAGAACGACAGAAAGACAGGCATTTATTTGCTGAGAAGCACGAGTATATCATGCGGTGGCAATTTTGTGACAACTGACGAACTTTGATCCCAGGCTGTATACACCACATACGGGCCTTAGGTAGTGTTTTTCTTCTGGCCAACTGTAGCGATTATAGCGCAATTGATTTGTGGCGCTACAAGGAATTTATAGATTTCAAGAGCCCCTTTAATTTTACCTTTGACCCAATCGGCCTAAGACTTGTGATTGGCAATTGACTTGTGTCCATAAAGGGCAAAAAGGAGGGAAGAGGTGCTGACCTGTAATGACCCCTGTGTGACCTTTAACCCCAGTCTGTGAATATCCCATATTGGTCTTGGGTCAGCGGTTCTTCTTTCCAAGTCTATTGATTAATATCATTGATTAATAGTTATTTGATTTGTGGCAGGACAATAAAAAGATGGTAAGAGCGACATGACTGTAATGAACCCTGCGTGAACTTTGACCCCAATCTGTAAAGACCCCCCATCTAGGGTGTCATCAGGCGGTTCTTCTGACCAAGATGGTGTTTAGCGTATATGTAGCTAGCATTTTGCTATAATATAATGGTGCTGTGTCAAGTCGCCAGAGCCTCGTCAGCCTATCAGAAGGCTAGTTTACCAGGGTGCACCGCGAGGATTTGAGGTTGGCTTGGAGTTCTACGTTTTCACGACCTTGCGGTCTTTGGCTCCTCGGGTTCCAAAACCACTAACTGGTGATGTGAACGCATGAACACCCCATATACACCCAAATTTGTCAGTATTTACTTTCTCCATTGCTCCCGTGCATCCAGACGCAATGCTCGGACCTTGGTAATCCGGGCGCCGTCCGAGCCGGCATCGATGTTTTGTTTGTTTTAGAAATTAATTGTGATTGGAATGGGAAGCACTGAAACCTGGGAACGATATAATTAATGACTGGAATTATAAATTGGCATTTATCAAAAAAAGGTTATTTGTTCACTATACTTGTAATGTATAAATAGAAGCATGATATTGAAAATAATGACAAAATTGTAAAGATATAGATTTGTATGCAGTTGCGAATTTAGTCAAATAGATTTGAAATACACTATTGAAATTGATATTTTATATTACACTCAGGAAGATTTAACATTATTAGACAATCTTAAAGCTCTTTTATTAAGTAGAGTATTCATAAAGATATGGCACAACTTGTGTGACGAAGAAAGGGTTAATATGTTTGCATGATTGTTTATCAAGAAAAGTTTCATATCATCAAGAGTACAGAAACAATTTCCACCTTTGGTAAAATAAGTTTTAAAATAACTTATTGTAATTGCTTTCTTATTACCATTAGTTTATCATCATGAAACTAACATGCAAATATATTTTAATATATAATTTGAATGTAAATGTATATTCAAAATATAAGTATCGTATTATATCCAAGAATTGAATGTTTATAACCGTTATTCGGTATCTACTGTAATTAACATGAAAAATTGTTTACGTCTTCAAGAAAAATGCTGTCGTTCATGAACGCTTTTACATCTGGAAGTAGATTAAAAATCATTATAAAATTGTACATGAAAACTATTGTACGAAGTTAAGCACATAGGGAACACGAAAAAATTAAAAATGTTACTTACATTTTGGGTTTGTGGAAAGTGGGAGAATACATATAAATCGGTTTTTATTTTGAAACATTTTCAATTGGTAAAAGAAGTGATATTATTAATTATTTAAATTCTTAAAATAGTAACTCTACAATTGATTAAATATAGATCAATACGTTCAATATGCAGGAAGATGAAAAATACTAATTTTCTTTTCAATATTATTATAGAAATATGATTGCATTTTGTGTGTGTGTTAATTGTTTTCAACACACGATCTGCAGTGTAATTCGGTTTGACAGCAGAAGTTTTTAAATACCTCTTTAGTTTGGAATTCGTTGTAAATTGCAGGCAGGTGTAAACTTATGAATACATACTTGAAGTATTAGATTTCATTCATATAAAATTGTTTTGGCGATTATTTGTTTTAATAATTTTTTTAGAAGCAAGGCGAGTATTTAGGGAATCAAGTATTTTTATTTCACAGATAAAAGCTCATGAGCATAATCTGGATTAGAATTTGATTTATTGACTTTGGTCTTAAACACTGTCATATTATAATATATTCAGAGGTTCTTCAAGTAACAGCATCTACAGCATACGATGTTGATTAAAGTGGGATATAAC
The DNA here is from genome assembly GCA_023653785.1 of Ophioderma brevispina. NCBI lineage: Eukaryota > Metazoa > Echinodermata > Ophiuroidea > Amphilepidida > Ophiodermatidae > Ophioderma > Ophioderma brevispina. The sequence goes on from JAMKCH010018850.1 coordinate 26,184, forward strand.
TAGATATTATATACAGAAAATGTCTAGGTAGTATTAAAATTATTACGCATATTTTGCTTAAATGTAATACGAATATAATTATAACCCATATATTTAAAACAAACTCATTTTTATATTATAAAACATTTTTATAACTTTGAACTTCATATGAAGCTAATATACATGCAAACCAATATTAGCGATCATTAAATCACAATCGTTTTATTTGTTGAAAACTGGCTCATAACTGGCACTATCCACAGTGGCATTATCTGTCCTTGTAGAACTATCATAATTTATACCAGCAATGAGTATAGTCTAGTGGGAGAAGGGGTTTTCGTGCACCCCCCTTAATAACCTTCTAATCAATGTCCACTATATATAAAAAAATGCGTAAAACGAATTTAGTCTATGTTAAAAAAATCAAAAGTGTCCCCCTACCATTTTTATGCAATTTATGCAAAAATTAGTAGCGCCATTACAGAAAAATAAA
>JAMKCH010018851.1:0-22316 GCA_023653785.1 Ophioderma brevispina
AACAAATCGTGTTTTAGTAAAAAAGTTGACTTTTTCACGCCATTTCAAGCTGTCTCTTTCTCTTTCTCACGATAACTTTACTTTTATAACTTCAAAATTGAGTGTGTTGTGCAGGTGATGAAACTACATCTTTATGCACTATTGATCAACCTCTTTTGTCTCAACTCCAAAAATTAGAAGAAATTGAAATTTCAATCGGGTCTAAATTAGCGCTTTGTTACATTTTCAAATATTATTTATTCGTTTTTCCAAGATGCGTGTCGCGCAAAAGTACATTAAAACACGCGCACGCTCATTAACGCAGCAAAAATTCACCCCGCAACGCGATGCGTGCGCCTTGCCGCGCCTACGGCGTGTAATGTGCTTAAATTTCCCGCGTTTAATACCATGGGTTTTCGTGACTTAAATGGTCAATAGCTGTTTTTAAAAATAAAAATCGGCAAAAAAAATACCACTCAGTGTCTGCATTGGAATAACCTTTGTTTGGTAACGATAGAACACATGGTTTGATGTTTAAAATGGTGCCAAAATCAGAATTCGTTGTAAAAACCAAGGCACTAGGGTCACACAATGCCCTAGTTTACCGAGAATCAACTATTCACGCAAATCAGTTTACGATAATCTTGCGAGAATCGATTCTCGATTCTCGCCGACATTCTATCCCGGCAAAGTTGCAATACCCATGTCACCACAACAGCAATTGTTAAGATCATTGAAACCATCATAGCCATTAGTCAATAACCTAACCGGCAATCTAAGAGAACATTCATTGTTGCTACAGCCCTACAAAATATAATGAATGCAAATAATGAACCCGATATGTTGTTAGTTATTACTCGGATTTCTCTAGCGCTACTAACTTTCTTTCTGTAACCAACACACAACTTTGCTGCATCATTAGAGTTCGAGGCGTTTCAATTCTTGATTTGGGTCCAGACGGGGTCCAGACAACCTTCACGTATCCTAGGGGTACCATATAGCAGAAGCAACCAGAAACGGTACATATCTGGCAGACTTCCTATTGCAACATCAATCTAATCGCTGCCAACAATATGTTTTCCCTCACTAGCTGGCTGCTCAGATGAAGGACTCAATGATAATTTACTAATTACCTCTGCTGCCCATATTGAAAATGTTGCAATGTCTGATTGTCAGTTTAGGCCCTTATTCTGCATAATGGGTCGCGAATGCATTTTCTCATTATATCACGCTGTTTTCGGTTAATATAATAGAAATAAATGTGTTTGCAGTATTATTTATGGGCTCATAATGTTCCTCGGTCCGAAAAAAATAAAAAAATAATGACTCGGCTGCGCCTCGTCCATTATTTGTTTTTTCCCGACCCGACCATTATTCGCCCATAAAGGATACGGCATCACCCTTTACATTTCTTAACCATCTTACCTTTTGGCTGCCATTGTCAGAAGATAGCACCACAAGCTCAAGTTCCATGGAAGGAAAGGTAATCCTCATTTCATACAGTGCAGAGTGCCTTGGAACCATTTGAAGAAGAACAAAACTCTGAAGCAAACCTGTGCATCCGCCTCTACTAAAAGGGCTGGTAAAAGCTTTTAAAGCCAGAGTTTGAAGGCAGCCAAAGCAGATCTGGACGACACGTATTTCAATTAGCTTGAAGATGCCTCAGACCATTATCGTTCACAAGCTCAAATACCCAGGAGAACACAGTAAAAGTATGGTAAGTCCCGAGCTGCGAGAACTTACTAGTAAACCATCACCCATAGATCAAAGTTGCAACTCTGAATGACGTCTTCCGAACCTTGTATAGATCATTTCAAACATGTCAAAAATACTTTTTGGAATCAGCAGCCTGTAAAATCGTAATTCCCCTTTCTGTAACTTCAAGGTTTCTAATCATTTTACCAATATATAGCTACCAGTCTGGCATTTACCAATGACGACACTCCAAAGGTGGACACAGTACAGTTGTCAAAACCAATATAGACCTGGCAACATCCCGATTTTTTATGAAGTGGCCTATGTTTACGTTTTTTCCACTACCTCAACATCGACCAATCGTATCCTCCACGTCAACAGCTGCACATAAGACCACACAAGGTGCCTTTAAGCGGCGCTTTAACTGATCGGAAAGCAGACTGCAAGGAATTTACCGATGACCTGGATCAGAACGTGAAGAGATTGCTCCAAACATTACTAAAACTATGATAAAGCCCAACTACTATGTGAACAAGACTGCCCTAGATTCAATACCCAGAGGCTGTAGGACGGAATATTATCAGCAGTCCTTTCATGAATATGCTATACAACATGTTTTGAAGTTGATCCTTTCACTAAAACAACGGGCTAATAAAGGTAAGAAAGTGTCGGAGAGGATCTCTCAGGAAAAGATCAAAACCTGGTGTCATATATTACAGTGGGCCGTGTGGCTGAGTGTCCTATAAATCCACCCAATTTGTCTATTGTATTCTTCCATTGAGGTGCTGTATGCGTCATTTGTTTCATCACTGTCCCCAAATAGCCTAGTCTACAAGTCACGGTTTATTTTTCCGTCCATGTTGCTTGGTAGGCTAGGACACTCCTCTCATGGGTGCCTCTTCAGTTTCTTACACTGGCATACCTGGTAATTGATCCACCGATATGACCCATAACGCATGGAAAGCATGGCCTAAAACAACCGCTAAAAGGTAGAAGTTCGGAGAGGATCTTCATGAAAGGATCAAAACCTGTGCATATATTACAGTGTCGCGTGTGGCTGAGTGTCCTAACCACCCATTTGTCTATTGTATTCGCCTTTAGTGCTGTACTGCAGGCATTTGTTTCAGCACTGTACCCAAATGGCCCGGTATACAATGCCCACGTTTTATATATTCCTACATGTTGCGATGGTCGTAGGACACTCTCTCATGGGGGACACGCAGTCTCTTGACACTGGCCATACCTTCTTAATGCAATCCACCGATATGACCCATAAAAGCATGGAAAGCATGGTCTAAAACAAACGCTTAAAAAGGTTCGAAGAGTAGACGAAGATTATCGAGAAGAGGAATACTGCGAAGGCAAAAGATCAAAACCTGGTGACATATATTACAGTGTCAGTGTGGCTAAGTGTCCTACCACCCATTTGTCTATTGTCGCTTCCTCAATGAGTGCTGTGGATGCATCCCTTTGTTTTTCAGCAATGACACTTTACCACCTAACCAAATGGCCTCGTCTACAAGTCACGGTTTATTCCGATATGTTGCTCTATGTAGCTAGGATCACTCTCTGCATGGGAGGACACTCAGTTTCTACACGGCATACCTTAAGTGAGATTTCCACCGATTGACCCCCCATAACAGCAAAAAAGCATGCGTTTAAAATCCGAAAGCCACCGTCGAGGGGATCCAATCAGAACCTCCACAGCAGCCTAAGTGTTACACCAACAAGTTGGCCCACCCAACTGCCTTTTAAATACACAAGTGCAGCAGATAGCACAAGAAGATCAAACTAGACCGCAAGAGGTATAGTGGCGACTCTGGTTTCACTCGCCCCTTAAACATGGACGCAACTGGAAACTGGTATTACTAAACTTCAACTAGGAAAAGCAGTAGGCCTTGACAACATCGCTCAACTGACAGCTGAAAAACTTCGGCCCAACAGCAAAGAGTGGCTTCTGAGAGCTCTCAATTGCTCTGCCTTATTTCCCACAGGTTCCCAAGATCTGGAGGACAGCACGTGTTTATGGCACACTCTCAAGCCTGGGAACGATCCAATCTAATCCCAAGAGCTTATAGACCAATATCACTCCTCAGCCATACCTATACAAGCTCTTTGATCGTAATCAACACGTGTTAGACGCTGATAAGACGAATCCTCATACCAGACAAGCAGGTTTCCTGCAACAACAAGCCAAGCACTCACTTAAACTCAACATCATCGCCGGATTTGGGTCAGATGGTTTTGAGAAGGGGTTTGTTAACCGGAGTCGTGTTCGTCGATCTATCAGCCGCTTATAACACTGTAATCACATATACTTAACTCCATAGGATTTTGAACTCACCAAGGACTCTGAGCTATCAGAAGGATTGCTTTGCAACTAGGATGTTCTTGTTCAGCTGGGAGCTAGGCGCCGATGGCATGGGCTCGGGATGGTCTGGGGGTGGACTGCCTTGGGAGAGCGTGCTTGCACCTAGTACCTCTTCCACGTTTCGGCATCTATACCAACGGCCGGCCGGCCTGGGAGTACAGGGGCCTGTCGTTTTTTCTATGCAGGTGAGCTTGGAATAAGCAAACAGACCTCACAGTTGTCGAAGAGAGACAATGTCAGCTTCAGGTAACCTGGTCTTGGAACACCCCTGGAGCGCTGTGATGGTCCTGTCTGCCCGGGAGTTGCCTTGGACCGCATCCTCTCTGTACTGTAGGAACAACGTCGAGAGGACGGAGCGTGGGGTATGTTCACGCCATAACCGGCTTATCACAGGATGTCTTATTCGCCCAACTTATACATCCTATGGGCATTGCTCCACCAGACGTAACTTCGGGGGTGTGTGGCGAGTCATTCGGTAGTGCAGCTGCCAGGTGTCTTATGTGGAGCATACCACTGTGTCCCGATGGCTGGTCCGCTGCTGACCGCTTGGGTCCGGGAGAGTTTCTTAAAGAGACATGAGGATTTCCAGAAGAGCGCCCCCAATTTTTGTCGAACCCCGGTTTTTTACATATTTGAAATTGCTTACCAATATATTAGATCACACCTGAAGGTAAAAAGTCGACACGCGCGAACACACGCCGTCTTTAATATTGTAATAAGATATGATTTAATAGTTTCTGTCGTGCACGACTTCGATAGCAGGCAAATTCAAAACAAGTTTGCGGTTTTCTTTTGCACCTGTTTGTCCAATAACCGTCGATACGTTCTGGTCTCGGTATGTGGTCTACAACCGATCCAGTGAATTTGAGAGAATGCCGTATCCTAAAAAACTCTCCCTGTCACTTTTAAGAAAAGTCCCACCCTCTTGAAACGTCTCTAAGGAGTTAAAAAGAGAGTCGTCCTTGTGAAAGAAAACTTGCTATCAACAAGTAACATCTTTTGGTATTTGACCTTGTGAGCTTCTTCCACTGGAGGCGGCTGGAGCTGACTCCTCAATTGGCTGAATGGCGATGCCTCTAAAGATTGAGAACCAGAATTGGGCGATCTAAGGTTTCCTTGCATAAGCTGCTCAGATACCTGTGTTGTTGAACAGCACCGCAGACAATCCAGCATTTCTTTGTCTGCACACTGTTGGAACAACAATGTCCACACAACGTGACAAGGACCGTTGCCGGGATTCATGAAGCAGCCGACCATTGATGAACCCATCACTGGCTAGATCGTAGAACTAATGCATGTGTTTGGAGAGATAAGTCCGAAGAATAAGCCTTTGCTTGACTGAACACTATTATGCCCCATGTTTTAAAACAAACTTTGAAATATATAGGCTTTTACCTTTCGATGGGTATTCAAGTAGGTCAGGTCAGGTTCCTCCCTCCTCCAGGTCAGGTCGGGTTCCTTGAGGACCTGCTACTGGTATCCTGTAACCAGTACTATTCTGTCCCCATCCACCCTCATCATTTTTATAAGGAAATCCGATGAGAAAGGTAGCTGCATGGTTACCCTGTTAGAACATCTACCTATATACAAGGACGCGGGCATCGGCTCTGAGAGCTAATGGCGCCATCCAGCACTGTTTATATCATGTTGCCTTGCATGGTGCTGGTGGGCGTGATTAGTGTCAGGACCGCAACTGGGTTAATCAATTTTTTTGCTTACTAAATCCTCATAATGCGGCAGTTTTGCTGTGAGAGTGATGTGAACCCGGCCACCGGTTTTGTAAAGTCTCCCACCGCTAATGAGGTTAGCGGGGATAAAATTTTAAACTTTGGATTTCCTACTTCTAAAATTTTAATAATTCGAACGGGTTCACCATCGGATAAGTTTGAGAAACTGCCAGCTTTTGTCGGAGTACTCTGATTCATCAGGACAAATATACCAAATGGAAGACTGTAAGATCGTTTGTCATTCTGGCCCTACTTGGTTGTCCGAAAACAGCTACCGAAGACTACCACAGAGAACGCTACCTCGCCTGTCTGCTAAAATAGAGTAATGAGGTGACTCTGAAAAGAGCAGTTCATTTACAACATTAAAACGTATTGCTTTCCTAAATATCGAGAGGTATATTCAGGAACGGTTTTCTCGTTTTCCTTTTTTTCGGTCGGCTGTGTTTCTTCTCAAAAGACACACCATAAGGATAAACGGCTTTTTTCCGAAAGGTTATTACTCTGACAGATCGTTATTCCGAAAGACATTTGCTCGGAATGTTAATTTCTCCGAAAGTCTAGATATCTCCGATAGGTAATTAATCCGAATGGCAATTTGGTTCGAAAAGTCATTATCCCGAAAATTCATTGCTTCTGAAGGTTTTTACCCCTAAGGGTCCTTATACTCCGAGAGGTCGTTTTTGGAATAAAAAGGCTTTTGAAGTAAAAACCTTATTTGTTAATTCCATAGGATTTTTACTCCGAAAGGTCGTTTCTCAGAATTTTCGGATTACCTTTATCATTTTTATAACAAACCACCCCAACTTCATCGCCTGCTGATGATTAAAAAAGGTACAGATTTTGACATCAATAAATGTATTTGGTTCAACAAACATGTCAGGTTGAAATCAAAACAACATTTTCTTTTATGATTCTTGGTATGTTAGTGGTATTTTGTTCTATAAATGATTTGTTATATAAAGACACTCCCACCCTGTCCTCAAATCCTTTAAAGACGTAATTATCGAATATAATAATAATAATAATAATGCCGCTTTTATAAAGCGCACTATGCAAAAGACCTCAGTGCGCTTAACACAAACGCTAAAATTGTTAAAAACATGTTAAAAAGCAGACACAAATTACAACAAGTAAAACAATATCAGAGAAGCATATAATATAACATTAAAAGTACATTAATTAAAAAGATGCGTTTTGAGAGCTTTCTTAAAAGATGCAACCGAGTCAGAATTTTTCAGCTCAATGGGGAGTTTGTTCCACAGTATTGGTGCTGAGATGGAGAAAGCTCTCATACCATAATTTTTGGTTAATGATTTGGGAACATGAAGACGAAGTTGTGATGCAGAGCGAAGAGTACGGTTAGGGTTATGGCACTTTAAGAGTTAAGAAATGTAATGCGGCGCTAGACCATGAAGTGCTTTAAATGTCAAAAGAAGATTTTTGTATATAATTCGTTGGTGGCCTGGAAGCCAATGAAGTTGGCGAAGGTATGGAGTGATGTGATCATTACGTTTGATTTTACAAACAAGTCTCGCGGCAACATTCTGCAAACGTTGGAGTTTGAGAATATCTGAATCAGGAAGGCCATACAACATACTATTACAGCAGTCCAGCCTAGTTGTTACAAACGCATGGACAAGGCGCTCAGTGGTGGATTTGTCAAGGTATTGCCGAATACGACCAATCTTCCTGATCGCGTTATTTGCAGCTTTGCATATATGTTATTAATTTGCCTAGACATCTGCAGGTTCGAGTCAAATATTACGCCTAGAATTTACGCACGGCACATGGTCTTTGGAGTGGGATCAAACCGTTTTCCACCAATAGTAACCGCTCAAGAGGGTGTGAATACTAAACCTTTAAGAAAGATGGATAACTTCAGTATTTCTATGATCCCAATTTTGATGCTTTTCACACATGCTTCAAATCTTGCTTAATTTGTAGAGACACGCTCGTCCGGATGGAACATCACATAAAGTTGTGTGTCGTCAGCATACATTACGCTATTAACACCGTGGGCATCAATGATATCGTCAAGGGGAGCACGATACATAACAAACTTAACTGGTCTGGCCACTGACCCCTGAGGAACACCGCAGACCAAATGAGTCGGATCTGATATAGCATCTTTTATAACAACACGCTGAGTTCTGCCCTGTAAATAAGATGTAAACCATGCATGAGCAGTACCACTGATGCCATCCCAGCTAACAATCGGACGTTTTCTGAACGTTCTAAAAACGTTCCAAGTTGGTTCTTTGGACGTTTCGTAAAAACGTTTTTTGGACTTTTTTGTGGAAGGTTTTGGACGTTCATAAAACGTTTTATTGGACGTTTTAAAACGTTTTTAGACGTTATAAAACCAATAAAAAACCTTTTTAAAACGTTTCTAAAACGTTATGAGAACGTCCAAAACATTTGATTAATTTGCTAATTAAACGCTAATAATTAAAGAAAAAAAGGTAATCGGTACTATTGCAAGGAAATCTACATCAAGCATATTACACAAGTTCATTTGACAGACACAAATTACTCACTTACCTGTATTGGGAATTGAACCTGGGACCCTTCGCGTGGAAGACCAAACACTTAACCACTACACCACCTAGACGACTCATAATTTGAAGGGTAATTTCTATTTATATAGGCTGGACGTGTAGCAGAAGAGCGGTTGTATCTTTTTTTCAAAAGTGAATGACCTATTTGACCCATTTCATTACCACTGAAATTTATACACCATCTGTGCTGACAGAATTAAATGCACGTTGATAAATAATGCCATGGCTTAAAATAAACAAAATACTACTATAATGAAACGTTATTGCGATTTGGTTTTTCTATATGTTGGTTTTTTGAGTATTTTGCAAACGTTATTAGGACATTTTATTACATTTGGTAGAGTCATCCAGATCTAAACATATGTTACCCCTAACCGTATAATGTGACATGGGACGTTTTAAAAACGTTTTTAAAAGGTCTTATAGACGAAGATGTAATAGACGAATGAAACCCTTGCCAAAACGTTTTTAAAACGTTTTTACAAGGTCTTATAATACGAAGACGTAATAGACGAATCCAGAACCTAGCAAAAACGATTTATAAACGTGTTTACAAGCTCTTATTAGACGAAATCGAAATGGACCAATCCAGAACCTAGCCAAAACGTTTTAAAAACGTATTTATCAGGTCTTATAGACGAAGATGAAATAGATGAATGAGAACCTTGCAAAACGTTTTTAAAACGTTCTTCCAAGGTCTTATAAGACGAATACGTAATTAATAGACGAATCTAGAACCTAACCAAAACGTTTTAAAAACGTTTTGTGTTTGCTGGGATTCGTCTTGGTAAAAAACGTTTTGTAAACGTTTTTTGGACGTCATAGAACTGTGCTTAATTTGCGGCAAATGTTTAGTCAAAACTTCGACGTTCTGTAAACGTTTTTAAACGTTTATTAAAGACGAAGACGTAGCGGACCTAATAAAACGTTTTGTGAACGTTCTGAAAACGTTTTGTGTTTGCTGGGATAGCGCTTTGATAGTCGTTCCAACAAAATGCGATGATCAATTGTATCAAACGCAGCTGTTAAATCAAGCAAAATAAGAACCGCGTCCTGATGCTGGTCAATAGACGTAACAGGTCGTTGTGAATACGTAACAGGGCCGTTTCAGTACTATGGTAATATTCTGACTGCATCTTCGCGTGCAGGTGGTGTTTATCGAGATGCCTCAACACAGCAGCTCTCTCAAAAGGCAGGTAAGTTGGAGACTGGGCGGTAGTTGCGCAACTCTTCAGGGTCCAAAGACTGTTTCTTTATGAGTGGTAGCACTCGAGCAGTCTTCAGTGCATTTGGAACAATGCCACTCTGAAGCGAATTATTGACAATGTTTGTGATGGTAGGAATCGGGATGTCAATGCATTTCTTGAACACAGACGCTGGAAGAGGGTCGAGAGGGCTGCATTTAATCGGTCTAGCCTTGATGATTTTAACACTTAAGTGCCCAAGGGGGGTTCCATAGTACCCAACATTTGATTTTTTTGCGATTTCTCGGTTACGCAATCAAATTTTTCAAGGAGTTTTTTGCTAATTGTCTGATTTATGAATACGCTTCTCCTGATACTAAAAAATTTCAATCCGCCCACGGCTTCATTAGAATAATTAGGTTGGGTCCCTAGGAACCCCCCCCCCCTTGGGCACTAACGGAAGTGAAAAAATCAAGATATTTTACTAATTAAAAAATTAAAGTAATTAAATCTTGGGATTTATTTGCTTAGATATATACCTTAGGAGGCAATTAATTAATAATTAATAATACTTAAATCAAATAGCCTTTTATATGCTGATAGCATAAATTTTAATTTTGTCATGACGTGCTCTTAACTGTGTAAGTCTATGGGAAAAATAAGGTGATTTTGAAGTTTCTTGAGAAAATCCAAGATGGTATAAATTTGGCTATATTTTGCCAGGATTATTTTAATTGGTTATTCTAGAGTAGATATAATGAATTATTTGGTTCAAAACCTTATAGTGGAGTTGCTGATGATGGAAATGTGCGAACCACTCCTTTTCGGAGAGTGACAATTTCAATAGGCCATAGGTCATAGGTCAAAGTTCGGATTTCAATTTTTATTGTGGGTATGGGGTTCTTACGTGATCCCCATTTACTTGTGTTAGTGTCATTCCTGATCAAACTCCCATGGGAAAGTGGTAATATCTGGGTTGGGTCCCTAGGAACCCCCCCCCCCTTGGGCACTAACGGAAGTTTTTTAGTTTGGGCTAAATAAGTTTACGAACATCATCCTCTGATAAAATTTACTAAATGAACTTCGGCAGGAATCATTTACATCAACGGAAAGTGAACCTGAACCTGAATGACAGTTCTTACAAAGACACAAGAAAATACAATAGCCTTATGAAACGTATTGTCGAAAGGGAGTTACTGGATAATGTTAATATAGGTACCTTGTTCCCTTTGAGTTTTTATTTCTGATGATTTGGTTTCAGCTCCAAAAGTTCCCTGTTCATAATCTATCATGTTGGACACATTTCCTCCTAAGAAGGCTATTACTTTTTGGGAAAATCTTTTCAATGATTTTGTAGAAGATATAGATTTCGTGTGAGAAGATTCCTAATCGTAATTTTAAATGTACTATTGAAACTCAATTAAGATCGTTTTATTTTTTTAAAATGTGTATTGTACTATAACTTTTTCCAGACCTTGCATTTTGAGGGGGGGGGGGGGGGGGGGGGGCGGGCGGAATGACCTCTAATCCTCCGAAAACTGTGGCCTTTAAATCTTTCTTGATTACGAAAGGAAAGTGGAATACTTAAAACTGCCATTTGGCCAAAAGAAGGGAAACTGTCCTCTGTCTCACATTTAAAAAAAAATGGTCTTTTGATTATAATCTTTCTGATGCGTAGGCCTACTCGACAAAGTGTTTTATTTATTGAATTGTGTACTTCTGACCACATAGCTTTATATGTATTGTATATCTTTTTTTCCTGTAATTTATTTTTATTCGCCATCATTTAGTGCTTTTGTGTTTTTATTTGTTTTTTGCAAATAGGACAATTTCTATGGAAAAGATAAAAACAATGTTTTCTAAGCTGAATTCATGCGAGGGATTGAACCAGATATGTGAAACAAAATGATTGACAAATCGTACGCATTATGGTATTATTTTGGTTTAGAAAGACGCCAGTCATCTTGAACACCTTGGAATTAAAGGATTAAAAGTTGCTATCGATGATACCTGATAATTGGATGAGGTGGGAGGATGATGAGGCGGCTTGATGTTTAACCTCGTACCCTAATCCCGTTACATGCGTGTCTATAGCCAATACACTCAAGGGCAAACTATTTCTGAATGAGAGCATTTATCGTATTCTATATGCAGCATAATACATGCGATTTGTTTTTGACTTTTTTGTCTTATTTACGGTAAAGGCTGGATTCGAAAATTTTCATGTCATTATTTATAAATTGTGCTCAAATCTGTGAGCCCAAATAGTTCCGAATCTGTAAAATTACGTGATTTTACACAGATACGTTTATCATGCTGCAAGGATTTCCCCTAATTTACATGTGTAATATGCGGCCATTATCCTTTCATGCAATGCACCGGTACACACATAACGGGAATATGGAGTCCCTGGTCCCGTACTTGGGCCTATCTTGAGATTAGAAACTAGACACTAATTCAGAGACTTGTAAACTCTCTATCCAGTACATAAGGACATTACTGTGACTATCACCTTGCTACCAAGAGATTTGGCTAAGGGTAGGATATGCTCATTTGGTGTGAACGCTAAGAAAATCGCGTGAAAGAGGAATTTTACTAAGGCCCATCACGCGAAGAGTTTGAAGTGTTGTTTACTTATGTGGCATGAATCTCTGCGTCAGTTTTTGTGTTGATGTGTGGTCGATCGCCGAACGGACGTTACGGAAAAGAATTAGACCCGATTCATGTGGAGACCGCTTGATTGCTGAATTAACAGCAATTTGCCGAAAGCACTTTAGGAGGTATAGCTTGTTTATAGGTTAAAGTCACGAATTGATGCGGGACTGAGCAACAGGCCCGGGAGCTTGATGTGATAAAATTAAAGTTGCACCGTGCTTTGTTGTAGTGTGCACGCAGTCTGCACATTCACATGCTGAGTGAGAATCAGTTCCATGTTGTAACTGTTGGACAACGGTAAACATAAAAATTGTACATGCATGTATTTGTCCTTGATTGAACTGATGATGCAATGCTTTGATTCTGTAAAAAAAAAAATATAAAGGGGGAAAAAACAGTGGCGGATAGTGGTAGCTACGAGAAGATATCAGGAGCTTCCCACAATGCATTGCTTCCAAGGGAAGTTTTTGTACAGTAGTATGTGAATCGTGAGAGGATGAAATATTCTTAAAATGCAAGGTGGTGATCAGTACTGTCATTTTAGCAATGTTTCATCTCTAACGAATTCACATCAGTCGGTACAAAAAAACTCCTCCATTTGAAGCAATGCATTGTGGGGGAAGCTACGGAAATTCTTCATTGTGGAGCTAGTGGTCCAGGAACTTGATCATGGGATCATGGTGAATGAACGTTTCATATGAATGGGTAGTTCCAATACTGTAACTTATGGCATAATCTTGATTAAAATTTGGGACATTAATCTTTGGTGCCATAATTTACAACTGTTCTGTGGAGTCCAATGTCATTTAAGGTTTGAGATGTTTTGAGATGATATTTCTAAATAAAAAGAAAAAATAATTTCTTTTGACATGCCATAGCCTCTCTAGAGTCTGTAGAATATTGTCTAACCCAATTTGTAACCCATACTACAATTTATTCACAAAAAATTGATGTCAACATGTGCACAGGATGCCAAAAATGTAGCAGGCCCAAGTCGACACCAAGAGGGGTAAGTTTCACCTGAAAATTTCATAATGTGAATTTCAAAATCTAACAAAGGTTATTACATGATTTAGAAGGAACTCTCAAGAATGCCTACAATCTATAACATTTTATTGCAAATATAAATTGAATATTTAATCTGCTTTGCAGCTGTTAAATTTAGAGCAGGAACATGAGCTGTCTGTGTATCTTGGCTTAAATGGCACTATCACTCACCACAACTCGTCATGATTAGATAGTTATGATAACAGCAGCCATATTTAAAAGTTAAGACTATCTATGTCATGATCATCAGGACTAATGAATGGGCACGATGGGTGTTTGTTGTACTTGCAGTAATTTGCTTGAGTGAGCGGTCTGTAACGAAAAATGTCTTACGATTTTATTAAAAGATTGTGTCTGATTTGCTCGGTTATTTTAGGGTTGCAATGTGAACTCCTGGTCCCTTCAATTAAAAGGTGCATTTCGTTTCAGGCACACCTTCTGTTTTATTTTCAGAGATCACTAGATCCGTGAGAAAACTTATTTCTCAAAATTTGAGCTGATCCCGATCTGCGGGATTGTGGTTTATGACGCCAATTTGCTCATTCCCACGTCCCATAGGTACTGTGCTGTATTGTCTGTCCGTTTACGGACAGAAACAGAAAAAGAAAATACAAAATTGCGAATTTCTTTACAGATGCCGACGAATTGCACGTAAGATTGGGCACACATGGATTACTAAGACTAACGGATGATACAAATATCTCTGGTTTGACAATGTCCATTGCTTTGGCAGCTACTAACATTTAGCTTCAAATTAAACCATTTAAAATAATTGCACAAACTATTTGGGTATGTGTTATGCAATGAAATCTGTAAAAATTCCGTCCGACATGTTCCGTCCAACATGTTGCATTTTTTAAAAAAAAAGGGGAAACTATTTCTAAAAAAATTTGTTGATATGGACATTTTCTCTCTAAAACCTTAATTGTTCCTAATTCTTCTTAGTCAAAAAGTATTCATAAAATAATTTCATTTGCCGTCCAAAAAGACCAAGAAAGAAATATGATCACGTCTGCCAAAATTCAAACGATTTGTCCACAAAATAAGGCAAAACTGTTGAAAAGTTGTTTTTCAGCTGTTTCAGGTGAATTCTTATGTAGGAAATGATATGATTGCATCTTTTCTGGTACAGATCATTGTTTTATATCCATGTTTAATGAAACTGAAATGGGTCCCCAAGAAGAAAAAACTTTAAAAACCGAAACCAAGTATGGTCAATTGAAAACCAAAAAAGACAAAATTAAATAAATTTAATTAATTATTTAACATAACATGTCGGACGGAAAAAAATGTTGCCCCTTTTTTACTTAAGATAAAATAAAGCTAGGCTTTAAAAACAATCACTCAAGCTAAATAATACTCATTAAATTACATGGATACTTGACAGAAAAATTTTATTGAAATTTTTATTTTGTTTTTGTAGAAACACACTTTTTAAGAAACATTTTTGACCATGTCGGACGGATTTTTTTTTGGTCTAATTTCTTTCTCTGGGAATTTTAAAAACTTGACAAACATTGAATAAAACCATGATTATATCATTCATGTAAAGTGTCAACTTTATTCAAAAGGTATGTTAATTAAAATTTAATTCTTTGATTTCTTCATGGTGATAATATTATCTTGTTGGTTGAATTCCGTCCGCATTGTCCGGAAATTTGAGTACCTGTAAAAATTAAAGCATTAAAATAGGTGTAACGACAGGTTTTTTATTTTTGTATCTTTATTTTGTGACAGCCACATTTAAAATCCTTCAAATAATGACCTAAACACATTCTACAAGAGAAATTTAAAATTCACTACTTTGTCTGACACATTTGTCTGAACAAACACAGCCCAACATGTATTTTTTTATCTTTTATGATACCCCTAAACATTACAAGTAAGCAATGTATTGTGTCGTAATGATACCCTTTATTATCTTGCTTTGCTTTACTTCGACGTTCTGATTACAGCAATCATTTTTGATGCTGTCTTTAATCCCTGCTTTGAGTTACCCGTACACACATACATCCAATTTCAGGGTTAAGCAAAAACACTACCCTTTTTTCCATATTTTGCGTGTTTTTTACACAAACAATTTCCGCGTACAGCTGCCCTATTGGAAAAAGAGACCCTTTTTTACGCGTTTTTCTTGTTCACAGCATCATATCCACCTTTGAATCGAAAAAAAGAAAAAACAAGTGGCCCGCCCCCTCCCCGAGATATTGCAATACCAAATGTACACAATGTTGATTCTAAGACAAATTCCAGTGAAAATCATCTGAATTTTAAGCCTTTGAAATATGCCACTTTTCATCCTATTAGTCAAAAATACATGTATGCGAAATAAGGAATGGTTGGATGCTTGTCAGTTCCAATCTTTGCATATCTTTCTGTTTGCATTGAATAAAGTTTTCGAAAATCATATATACAGTACCAAAATAATGTTTCTACCAAAGCTATTTTTAAGGGTTAGGGTTAAAAAATTGCCATTCTATATTGCTAGTGGATCATATTGGGTCCTTTTGCAATTTTGTTGCTCATTATACCATGTTAAAGGCCGACTCAGAGATTTCCTGACTAGGGTGCCCGCAATTCCAAAAACTCGTGTTTTTTGCATGTAACTAATGCTTGTCCATATAACTAATCACTGTTTTTAATTGCTAAGCTTAACTTCGAATCTTCATATAGAAAATCACAACTTTGTTTTAAAATTCCGGACTCCGGAATTTTATTATAACACGGTATCCTAATGGACGTAATACTACACATAAATGATTACTAGCATCAAAACGAACAATCCGATTCATCCAAATTTTCGGAATTTGGCATTTTAGTATTTTATCTTTAGTTCTAGTTGACTATTTTCATTATTACACAAAAAAATAATATTTCGAATCTCCCCCTGAGTCAGACTTTAAGGACTAATGGGTAATACCTTTTTAAGCAAGGTAAATTCAATAATTTACAAAATTGAGAAAAACATTGCCAAAGTGTGTTTTGTATACAGTAGAGTATGCGGGGAAACAGTGGTTATCTACTGTCTGGGTGAACATGCTTCGATCTCCCTTCGGTTTAACCCCAAAGAAAATTCCCCAGGAGTTCCAAGTGGATCCGAGCATTTTTTTTTTGTCCCACAAATAGTGAACTGATTGGCTTGCTTATGTGTTGGGGGGGGGTCTTGCTCTGTACTGTATCCCTGATGGTCAGGGACTTAGTGTAGCCCTTGGTTAAATACTGTGGTTTCTTGCATATAATGGTTGGGTATTTAATGCATTCTGCCTGTGAATTGTATCCTGATCATGGGTGTTGCAAGATTTAGTCAAGGTCATTTAAGATGATCTAATTAATTATAAAATCCTTGACATGCCGTTTCTGGATTTAAAGTTGTGTGACCCATCCTCCCCTCTTTCCCGCCTTTACCCCATTAAAACTTGGTGGTCACCTGCTTTCACGATTACCTCACCATTACCATAACTCATCGATGAACTCCATCACATTCTACTCACCAAAAAATAACTCTATCTAAATAATCTAAAACGGAACTCGTCTACAAATGGGTTTTACTGCACTCGTTTTGCACACACTCTCGTATGGGCCACTTGGTAGCACATTTTAATTAGGCTCCAAACAGTACATTTTTGTGCCAATTTGATCTTGAAAATGCTATCAAAATGTTTATCATTCTTTTCACATGGGGGATAAAACAATGAAATCGGACAACAGTCCGAGTCTCCCCTACTCTTTCATATAAAATTTTGATTGATTGGCGCAATTTATCTGGTGAGCTATGAGTTACGTCAATGCCCTAATTGGAAAACTTATAGTTCGAGACAATAAATTTTGGCGTAATCATCGCGATTTTATGACATTATCCTCATTATGTTTTTGGATCCGATATTTTTCACACTTGCAAGTGAATAATGAAGTTTCTACAATCATACATGTAGGATCCTTCAGAACTGAGTTATGTGGAATGTTCAGGATTTCAAGTCAAAGGTCATTAGTAGGTCATATACTGTATGAGGTCAATTTTTTTTTTCTTTTTTTGTTCTTTTGTTGGGTTTTTTTTTGTTTTTTTGGGTGTTCTGTTGATTAACGCTTAAATTTTGTCATCGATTCAAAAAAAAGTTCAACGTACTTTTTTCCATCTATTTGTGATGGCAAACTCAGCTGGCAAAGGTCAGAGGTCATTTTAGATGTCAAACTGCTGAGGTTACTGCACGTTTGTGCTCATGGTTTTTCACAATACTGATTGCTTCACAGTGATCACACACACACAATTGAACCTACTCAGCACATGCATCCACATAGGGCACATTCTCTACTGCAATGGAGACCATGTTATCTGCAAAATGTGGATGCATTCGATTCTACCCACTATAGGCATTTTTCTATTGAGCAATATTTTCCGGATCAATCCGGGTAAAGGATTAAAACTGGATAATGAGAAATGACTTCTCTTGTATTTGCTACTTTTTACCGGGAAATTCTCTCTGGCAATTAACCATCCTTGTTTTGGAAGGATTTTTAACCCGAGAACATACCGGATCACGTCAATAGAACAAAGACCCCACTCCACATCAGTGCGCATCCCCAGTCTGAGAAACGGAAATTGGTGGATCACTGAAGCAAAGGCGCAGCTTACAATTTAGATCAAAGCACACAGGTTTTATGATCAGCAGCGAAACAACTGTAAGTGTCATTAAAACCGCCGTGTCCTGGTGTGTTTCCTATCAGTCGTAATGCTTGTGCTTAAGTAACTAAGGCTTCTCGCTTAACTGTACGCAGATTTGGGCGAAATATGTTGAATTAAACAACATTAATATTATAGAACTGTGCTATCATTCCTCTGACTCGGGCATCCACAATGCATTGCAATATTTACCCGTGAATGATCTCTACCCGGCAAATTTCACTTGGGTCACTGAAGTCGGCTATTTTCCCCGAATGCTCGCTCCAGTAGAAATTGCCCTCTCTCCACATCGTACACTATTTACTGGCGAAAATATCTCACCGGTAAAAATACTGGATGCTCAATAGAAAAACGCTAACTTTGGATATTTTGAGTGTTTACCATGGATGTTCTTGCATATAATTTGCAATTGTAGCTACGTACATGAAGTAACTGTGAATCTGTAATTTGCTGAAAATTGGATGTTTTTAATCAGCTGTTAAATGCATATTTTGGTAATTTACATCCAATTTACGCCTGTTTTCTAATTGGGAACTCTGCGTAGATTCATTGTCTTCATCAGAAATTGTTGTCTTTACTTGGAGGTGATTGTCTTCACAAACAAACACTCATTGCACACATGGAAAAAGAAACATTTCATAAAGACAAGCATTTTTTTAAATCAGAAACGATGTAGTTTTGCTTTGTTGCAAAAATTTCAATCTTATACTTCATGTAATAAGACACCTTAACCCTATCACAACCAAAACTCACTAAAACTCACTGAGCTGAGGCGAGAAAATGCACTAAAGTCCCAAAAGATGCAATGATATCATCGTACGAACGCATATGGGCACAAAATCGCTGGCCGGGCCAGTGACGCCCTTGTGGCTGGCCATCCCTGCCATGATACTGGTACGCCGGGGGCCCCGGGTTCAAATCCCACCCGAGATATGCAATCTTCTTTAGCTTTTGTCCCTCTATCGGCTGCCCCTTCCCTGCCTCTCGGGAAGCTTAAAACGAAAACAGTGATAGGGTTAATGATATTGCTTAAAATTTACCTAAACCGTAATGCTAACCCTAATTCTAATCCTATCTCTAGCCCTAAAGCTAACTGTAACCGTAACCAATGTACGTACATGTAGGCCATCGGTTTATTTGCGCAAAATATTACAGGAAGGATGAATGCAAAATTTGAATGTCCCCTTTGGAAAGAGCACAGTGCTAGTCACAGAAATGCAGTCTCACTGAAAACCTACATGATATGAGACTGTCTGTAACAGAAGTATACTACTGCCACCATCTGTAGCTCAGTTTCATCACACACTACTTTAAATCGTCTGAGATTGAAACTCTGCTTGTCAATAGTGGTAGACATTCCAGACCTGTAGTCCCCGAAGGGGAAAAAAAGTCCTCCAGTTAATGGGATGCAAAATCAAAGTCCTTCTCGACGAAACAAACAACGGAGGCAAAGAAAATCTAACGCGACTGATTTCTAAGCCGACAAATTTACAAGTGAATTATCTCCTCAGGTTCATATGCGCATAACTATCATAGCCATGTCCTGCTCTCAGAAAGCAGGTGCACATCTCATATCAACGATTTTTGCCCACAGCCTAGCTCGATTGTCACCATTATATTTATCAGACTTATTTTTTTATCAATCTCGGAGGCATCTCGGATAATATCTGATTGTGTGTGTAGGTCGTATGTATCCTATTCCACCAGCCTCTCGATTTGCGCTCTTGGTTGAAGTTTTTGTTTCCGAGGTCATTACCCGGTTTTTTTAACTCAATTTGAACTGGAGATGAGCCGATGAGTGTGGTAAATTCACTTCGTTTTTTTTTAACAAGCGGAGAATTCTGTTGAGGTTACGGCCCTATGGCTATGGAAACCCCAAGAGCCACGAAGTGATTCATTTTTCATACATTCGACATACAGATGTGAATGAAAGTTGCTACTTTATTTCTTATCTTGACATTAACTAAGGTATACAACGTGAATTGTACTGATGTCATTTATATCCCTTATTATTAAGACACCCAGGAGAAGGTATCGTGCCCTACAGTAGTGTTCTCTATGAAGGTATGATCTAATCTGTTTACGCAGTTTTTAAATTTTAAGCAAAGCTACTACGGAGTGTAGTCTTTGCTCAATTTTGAATGTAAATTATCCACTCTTTTGCATGCCTGCGACGGGAAAAGGTGAAATGTTGGTGTTGTGAGATTTGATTGCTAGGATAATTTAGGCAATTAAAAAAATTACCAAATACGTGTACGTCCAAAAAGGTACTTTAAGGAAAATTAAAACAAGCAAAATATGCCTTTTCAATTTCGTTTTGAAAATGGTTGTGCGAATCTGCAGGATAAAAGTGCTTGTTCCGATTGTCTTGGGACCCCCTGATTTTTCCGGAAGTAGTCAAGTTTTGATATCAGAGAAGGCTATTTTTCTACATTGTCGTCCGGAAATGTCAGTTTCAAATCCATTTCTTTATCAAGATACTACCGTTTAATGTTTAAACCATCAGTATTAGCACAGTAGTGAATAGGCGTTGCAATATGCATTACCATTTCTGGCACCAAACCGCAAGTTTGTTTCACCATGTACTGATGGTCAGTGTGTATAAGTGTCATGCTCTCATATCAAGTAGATTAAGGACGATAGACAAAAATTGGAACAAGCACCTTTAGAAAAAAAACCACATTTTTGAGCCACATGTTTTTTATCGTTTTTTTGTAGACAAATTTAATTCCTTTTTTTGGTGACTACAAACAAAATTCTCAACAGGTTTTAAAAAGTGCTAACCTCTGAAATTCAAAAGCTACTAATGCCACTTTTGGACTGTTTGGAATTATGTCAAATATTGTATTAAAGTTTTGGTAATAATATGTGAGGGAGGACTGTGTTGGCAAATGCGTAGTCTTTGTCAAAAGATGCCTCAACCAGAACTGCCGGAAGCACATGTCGAGGGCGAAGCCCTCGGCCAAGTGGAGCGAGGCATGTCTTTGCACAAAATAGGGATAGTTCTGTGAAGTATTGTAGATGGTTCCATGTGAGGATTGAAACCTACTAATTGATTTTTTTGTGCCACATTGTCGGTCAACTGAACCTCCCCTTCTTTAACCACAATACGAAATGACGAGCAGTAAACATAAAACAGTGCTGCCAGACGGTAGTATCAATTTGCTTGACTGCAATGCATTTGCATGGCACCTTGCTATGTATTACCAATCGTTTCCAGGAAAGTTATGAAGCTTTATCTCAGGAAACAAGAAAACCAAGCACAAAATAAATGAG
The DNA here is from genome assembly GCA_023653785.1 of Ophioderma brevispina. Classification (NCBI taxonomy): domain Eukaryota; kingdom Metazoa; phylum Echinodermata; class Ophiuroidea; order Amphilepidida; family Ophiodermatidae; genus Ophioderma; species Ophioderma brevispina. The sequence continues at coordinate 21,171 of JAMKCH010018851.1, forward strand.
GAAAGGCGATGCGCAAGAGACTCACCCTGAGAGGGCGCTAATACCACATCATATACAGGGGATGTAGGAAACAAAAAAGCAATGCCGTGATGAAAGGCTAGCAACACACTACAAAAAAACCTTTATGGTGCCAAGCACCGAATTTTGTGATGCAATTGCATCATCCACATAATATACATACATGTATATTGTATAGGCACAAAATCGTTGGCTGGGCCAGTGAAACATTTGGTAGTTTAACATCTCTGGCCATGGGCCTAGTGAATGAGGGTGGCCCAATCATGCTCAGGCATGGGGAATGAGTGTCTCGGGGTTCCCATTGCTAATTGGCACCAAACCTCACACCTATCATTGCTCCTCTTCCTTCATGTCTTCACTTTATCTAGGAACGGGATCAGGAAACAGGATGGAAACCGGAGAGAAAATGGGAATGGGAGTTGAGTTATGGGAATTATGTCCAAAGCCCAACCAGATACAGTAGCACACAAACTACAAGCACTATAGCATTTTCAGTATTGACAATGTACATAAGTTGATACTGTGAACCCCTGTCTTCGGTATTGATATAGTATTCAAAGTCATGTTTCATTTTATATGAGTGCGCGTATAGAAGTTAATTGCCATCCCAATTCTGCATTGTCTACTACATGATTATCTTCCATTCTAAATCTACCCATAACCCTAACCCGAAACCATTAGAACCCAATCCAAGAGGAGGAAATCACCATTGAACAAGGAAATAAGGAAATTGGTTTGTCACAATTATCAGGCAAATTTCTTTAAAATCCACCCCTGCTTGGGCAGATTTGTGGTTGGCATAAGTGATTCAAAATTGCGTAGGGAGAAATTGTGTGAATTTAGCCATCTGTAAAGGTGTCATAAGAGTTTACTGCAACATTGCTGGGTCATTGCCATTGGGAATGAGAGAAGGCCACTCATCTACTATCCCCCTGTATTCTGTGCCCTCCTAACCCCCTCGTTCTTCCCACATCCCCACCTTGTTTCTCATTCTCCTTGTTCCCTATTCATTGCCCTCGTTTTTCTCTCTCCGATTCCGCGCCCCCGCGTTAACCGGTCCCCCCGCTTTGTTTAGAATCCTATTTTTCATTGTTGCACCCTGCTCTTCCTGTCTTTCGCCCTTGCTGT
>JAMKCH010018852.1:0-22367 GCA_023653785.1 Ophioderma brevispina
TTGTCCAACTCCCCAACTTTTTTCTATTAATTGGCTTTTGTGTATTTATTTTTATTGAAAGACTGATTAACTCTTTCTGATAAATTACTGATAATGTCTTTAAAAAAAAACACTTCAAAGAAACTCTGAAAAATCTTGCCACCCCCCCCCCCCCATTTAAAAAAATCTGATCCCCAAAATATGCTGGCTACAGGCCCCTGTTTTTATCCATCTGTGACTTTGTGGTTAAGTTTTACAATGAATAGCTAATATTGCAGGGGCGGTGCCAGGGGGTGCCCCCCCCCCCCCAAGATGTTCAAAATTTAGGAAAACAGGGGTTTTTATGCAATAAATTGACGCAAAAAATTAGGGTTTTAAAAAACCAAAATGAGTTCATTTTGTACTGTTCGCCCCCTCCTATGAATTTTACCCTGGCGCCGCCCCTGCCTATTGAGTCCCCCACGTTCATGTTATAAGTGACTTTTCAACATACAGTATATTTGGTGATTAAAATTGACAATCTACAACAATGATTAAATCTTGGGTGTCTTTGGCTTCATAATGACTTCTAGCTGATGTGTATGCATTATTTTGTTTATATTAAATATTTTGGTTTTTAATCTCACTCAGATTTCTGAATATATTTTTATATATTAAGTAAAAAAATGGTCAACAGAACTAAAGATAGTCACCTAGAATGCACAATTCACGTTAAAGATGAATCGATTTTTTTGTTTTGAGCTTAGCTAATTTCACACATTGATTATATATGGGACAAGCATTAAAGGTACATGCAAAAAACACAATTTATTGAAAATTTGAGGGTGCCTTCATCGGAAATCGAGTCAGCCTTTAAAATCTATAGTCTACTTTGATTAGATCCTTTTTTTATCTATAGCCTAATCCACAAAAGAGGGCTCCCTGGTTACATTACATACCGTGTCTGCTCACCGTCAAAATAAGGGTAAATAGTTTGGATTAACGTTATGATTTGTCATAGGGTACTATTCTGGCAATTATGTCAATAGTATTGCATCATCATGCATTGACCACAAATGAAATGACCTCATTTGCATAATTTGCAGCTCTTGATAGGAGGTGGTCAAATTTCAAAGAGTAACTAAACCGAACCAATGGTGTATGAAGTATTTGCCTAGTTTATCAAAAGCCTTACCCAAAAGGTAAATAGGTGTTCCCGCCACAAAGCAAATGCTATGATCACCAAAATTTGGTCACCTGACCCAAGGCCCATATGAGTGTATCACAATTGGGGTCCAAAGTTATGTGGGACCGTGGGTGGATTAAAGGGGTTCTGTCATTTTAGTCAGGTTGACTGGTTTGTATGACTTTATAATCGGACGACCTATACTCGTGACAGACTTGTAGTCCTCGAGTACGAATACGTCGTATTCATACTCGAGTACGAGTACAATTGTGACTCGTATCATACTCTTACTCAGCTTGGGTAACCCCCCCCCCCCTCTACGCTACTCGTACTCAGGCATAGAGTACTCGTACTCATACTCGTACTCGGAATTTAAATGTTGCTGTCTCATACTCGTACTCGTACTCCGGACAAATACTACATACTCATACTCGTAACAGGGCAAGTACTCGTACTCATACGCGTACTCAGGAAAAAGTATCACAATACACAAAAAAATAAGTGAGGAAGCATTTATTTATTGAAAAGGGAAATAAAAACAAAAAAATCAAAATTATACATTGAGTGATATTTAACAAAAATTGTGATTTTCACCCAAATTTGTTTTGAAAAAATTTACTTTTATGTTAGCTAAATCTCACTATTTAAAATTTGTTTTGGTTTGATATAGCACAATATTCAAAATCATGACAAATTCAAAGGTGATATTACATGTATACTACCAATGCCCAATTCCATGACAATTTAATGATGAAACAAACCCATTTTATCCAACCCAGTTTGCTTTCTTTGCCATGGAAGGTGTGTAGCTTAAACCTAATGTGGGAGATGGTTGGAGGTCAAAGTTGATTAAAGGCACTTGCTTTTTAACAGAAAATAGAACACCGATTCGTTTTACCATGCATATTACCTATCAAACGACATGAAGCTTAAAAAGGATTGTGTTCTGAAATACAGTGGGCTATTTGGAATACATGTTTCAAATTTGAAAGAAAAGTCTGGGCAAATTAATTCTGTGCCAAAGTCATCACATTTGAACACACAATTCCCCAAATCTGAAAACGAACCTTAGAAATTGTATCTATATGTCAAATTACACTTCATGGGCCCTATATAGCATGTTTGAATATTTCCTCATATTACAAATGTTTGGTCAAAGATCAAATTTGATAAGGGGGGTGGGCTCTATAACTGGTGTTTAATGATGCCAATGCAGATAATGTTGCAGGTATAGGGTATTGAGACCATGGCTACAGGATGAATACAAGCCCATGCCATGATGACTACGAATATAGGGATGGGTAGCGACTATGGGTAGGGGTCCAGCATGTGACCACATATGGTATGATATGAGTTGATTTACGAGACCATGGTACAGGTACACATTTTATACCCGGTTATACCTACCTATACAAAGCCTTCGAATCACATTCAGAACACAGCCTTCGAATGTGTTTGAATGCTGTTTACGTTACCATTCAGAATTATTAATTATTAGTGGTCAATGCAGTGATATAGCCTTAGAAGGCTATATAAACTCCATGCCTTCGGAATAGCCTTCCTGTGAGCCGAAATATGCTAATGAGTTTGAAGGCTATAAATACTGAATGTATTCGAATGCTATACTTGAATGGTTACGAATGCTATACTTGAATGGTATTCGAATGCTTACGTGAATGGTTATTCGGAATGCTATACTTGAATGGTATTCGAATGCTATACTTGAATGGTATTCGAATGCTGTTGAATGCTATTAAGTATATCGATGTCAACACATAATGCAAGAATTTTCCTCTGAGAAGTGCATTGCTGCTAAGACGTTTTTCCACTATAAAATCCATTGCTTGCCCCATGAATTGCTTACTGTGACGTATTCCCCCTAATTGACCCATTGTTTGCTAATTGATGGTTGGTCGGGTTAATCATTTGAGAGGTGAATTGCTGCTAATTGACGGTCGGAGGTCTAGTCCTTTGGGAGACCATTTAATTGATATCATACCGGTTATGTGACTTGTACATTAACATCTTTTCTCCCGCAAAAAAATTCTACTGGAGGGTAAACGTCACGCCAACAATTACAAGTACGCATGCTGGCAATTGCTGGTCAGACATCAAGAGACTCAAATAGTTTGCAGCTAGGGTCGGATGCTTTACCCACAGAGCGTGAGGGGGTTATAGGTTAAATTAAAGGTGAGCAGGCTCACCAACCCAAAAAAATAGGCCTAGCAGCTAGAAGTTATGCTTAAAATACGAATGATATTCCAATTTCAGTATATCAACTAGTCACATGGAAACAACTTAAATATTACGGTATAGGCCTACCTCGAAGATTAAACTTGGAAATTGAAAAAAAAAAATGAAACCTAAAATAAAAAATCTTGAATTTATGTTGATCGCAGATTTGCACTAGCTTAGCATGCAGATTGCATTGACAGCAGCAAAACGTACCCGACCTCTGACGAATTGACCAATCACACACGTGTAACGTATTTTTTTATGCACCTAGACAAAAAAATGCCCCAGACCCTAGGTACCGGAGAATGGCAGTGACTTATTGCACACAAGGTATTTTTGAAAAATTAAACTTACCAGCATGTCCGGCTATGCAGGGCAACACTTTTATCGTCAACAACACAGCCAAGTTCCTGACCCCCTGCTACCGGGCAAAAGCGTCAAAACCAATTGTGTGATTCATTTTGATTAGTTAATTAGTCGGGCAGTGTGATGAGTTTGCAAATGGGAATTCTGCCGCGCCGTCAGGACAAATAGGGGAATTCAGTATTCTGTTCATGTAGACGTAACCCGACACTTCCTTCAACATGACATGCCGATCGGTGATGCCGGCGGACGGCGATACAGTTTCATATGACTTTATTCCGTGGGCATGAGGCTGCCGAATTCAGAGGGTGTTGGTTGCACGTTACCAATATACAAAATTCTTTCCCCAGTGTAGTCCCTGGTGTGAAAGATCTCCCTGGCAGTGGCATGAAAGATGTAGAATGAATAATGAGCATGAAGTCAACCAAATCATAGTGATGTCCGATCTACGTTTTATCGATATCGGCTGATACCGATATTTCATAAACATCTGCCCGATACCGATATTGTTGAATGACATGTGTAAGGAATTTTCCATATCATATACACACTATACATGTAAGGAAGCCTAGCGTGTACTTACTATTCAGACAAGATATTCATGAACAAAGCATATACCCATGATAAAAGTTCACCCTTGTAATAACCCCCCACTATGCAGTGTGCTAAAAAAATGAGTGTTAGAAAAGAGAAGGGTCTAAGTGAACTTAATGTTTATACTGTGGTGAACAGCCAGAATGTGTACTTACTGTTGCTGAACAATGGCCATTGCCGATACGGTCATCAAATCGATCGGTAGAAGGGGAGATTTTCCGATCACCGATACCGATCGACTAATTCGGTACGATACCGTATACCGATCGGGATCGGTACTCCCTACAAAATCCCATAAATTTAGAAATCATGATGTAGTGTGATTGATCATTGTCTAATGTCTTTAAACCTAGCCTCCTAGGGCTAGGCTATAGAGAGTACTACATGACTTATTGCTGCAGCAAATATGAAAATGAATGAAAATGAAACGTATGATAATGAGTATGATATAATCAACAATGATTGATATCCTGCAGCGAAATATATCTCAAGAAATATTAATATTATTCGTAGACCACATGTGATAGAGTATGATATAATCAACAATGATATCCTGCAGATGACAAGAATTAATAGTCATCTTAATTGTAGGAAACACAGGTGATAGAGTTCCAAGTTCGCCGGTGCAGGGACTTACATGTACATGCCATCCTGATCATTGTGTTAGGCACGTTCACAAAACATTACAGTGTTTACTATTTTCAGTTGCAAGCAATTTCATTGAAAGAGTACAATTAAACCTTAAAAAATGCCCGGGTCAATCTTGTTATGTAGTGTGGAACATGGCGAGTTACGGGGGAAGAGAAATTATGACATCAATTGGCCGTGTAAAATGTGACAGTGGGCAATGTACAAGCTACAATATTGTATGTGAACCCCCAACTGACCTCCTATTCTTTAACTCTATGTGAACAGTTACCAATTTCACACAAATGGCTTTGAGCTTTAAGGAGCGGTCAACTTCATAAAACCTAGTTGTTGAAAAATATGAAAAAGTTATATGAATCAGGCATTACTCCAAATACAAACATAAGTCAAACATCACGCTTAATTTTTAATTATCAAAAATCGTTTTCTAAATTTTTCTCAGGTGGCCACACAGTAGTAAAGCCATTTCAGTGTGTAAGGCACATTCAACTTATTGGATGAGTGCTCCATCTTTTTTGTGATGTGTGCCTACCTGACAGGTGTGCCAAAGTCAACAACCAGGCATGATCCACTGACATGACGCCATATAATCATGAAAAGTCATAATGACCGATAAATTGATATATGACCAAGATTCATTGAGTGTTCTGGCTACCGTCTTATTAATGTGTTGTTTTCCGCTTACCCAACATTGCAATCGCTTTTCCCAACAGTCCCACGACCGTTTGATCAGAAGGACGTTGTGAGTTTGAAAATAGCTTGCAAACAGATTTCAAAATCACACGACCTCTGACCTACTTACTCCAGCTCAGTATTTTTTGTTTTTGTACATGCCGGACTGATACAAATTGTTGAGTCAGGTTAAATATTATATACAAAAAAACTAATTCACAAGAATATATAAACAATTTAAAAGTAGTAAATGTTCACAAAACTAAAAAAATACAAATCAATACACTACGATGGCTAGCCTATGAGCTAGAGTGGATATGGAGACAGGATCCTTTGTAGTAGCACGTAGGAAATTTATTAAAACTGCTGAGTCTGCTGGACCTACCGGTAGGCGTATTTTAGCAGTCTTAGCCGGGACATAGCTAAGGTAAATTGTGGAATTCAAGTTTTGAATGTTGATATACGCTCTATTTGCCCAAATTATTTGCTAATCCCCTTGCAGCAAAGGCGTAGCCTCAAGTGCTGAATTTTGAAGTTTTACAGCATGACAGGAGGGACAAGTCTGTGTAGTCTCCACTGGGACGGGGAGCCGGGGTACATGGGTAGTCCATGAGTCGCGTACACAGCCTACGTCTACGATCTTACTTGCTTGGTTAATTGTTTTAATACTAAGATTGTTGTTTGTGTTTTAGCTTCTATTTTTTGGTAGTTAATTTGAAAACCAAAATTTCAATTTCAACAAAAATGGAAATATTTTGTGCTTCTGTAAAGGGTTGTTCCGATTATGTGTAATGTGTCCACTTGCTATGAGAGCCTGGCATTGCATACTCCCATCAAAGTTACAGTATGGGAAACAAACTTGCAGTTTTGATAGTAGATGATGTGCATAATGCATGTTGATAGCCCTATTCATTAAATGGAAAAGTTATTTCGTGAGTTTTTATGTTTTACATACATACATAGATACAGTACGTTCACCTGCACAATTTGTGAAAATACAAAACCTTGCCAAATTTCACAATCTCAAAATCATATCGAGTTAGGGTATACTGTTACAATGCTATGAACAAATGATTTCACCAATCTCCAGTAAACAATAAAAAATACATGTGCAAAAAAGCTTGAGCATTTGGCAAAACTGTAAAAAATCACAAAATATCGGTGCACAGAAATGTCCACCTAGTTAAAGCGGATTAGCAGCGATAATGCCGGAGAGAATCGAACAAAGTGGAAATGCATTTTTAAACTTTTAAATCGGGGATATGGTACCAATTCCATTATAACTCTTTAATGTAGACAGAAGCAAACCACCAAATAGTGGAAACAAATGAAGTATTTCAGGAAGGAGGAAATTGTAATTACTGTCTCCGAAAATAGACATACAGCGGCAGTGTCTGAAAAATGTCTGAAAATCGCACGAAACAGCCGATTGGGCTTTAAACGGTACAGAATAACAAAGATCAATAATGTTTGTGTTTGAGGCCAAACTGTATGATCATGGTGCACAATATCACGCTGTGAACATCTGTGATACTCAACCGAGAAGGCTTTTTGATCTCAAAGTCGGAATTTTGATACGCACGTATAGAAATTTTAAACAGAATCAGATAAAAAGTGAGCCGGTCTTTGATACAAGGATTTCAAGTCAACCACTTGCAGGTTTATGCCTGTCGCATATCCATGCTTACTAACAAAAATATAAAAATATGAATTTGATGTTTTTCGATGTTTCGGATTAGCAAATCGCTGCTAATCCCTTTTAACATACAGGAAATGGAATGGCATGCATATTATTCGTTAAAAATCTAAGCAACAACATTCAATAGGAATGCTATTCATACAGACTGAATGTTATTTGAATGGTATAAAAATTTCTAAGTCCACAGTATTCAAGTATATCCAGCTTGAATGGTGTTAATCTTAAGATATTCGTCCGAATGCTTTAAACCCAGGTTTGAATGGTATACTCCATTCAATGAATGGTATAAAAATTGATAGCCTTCAAATTCAAAATACCGAATGCTATGTTTCAATTCAACCAGTATTCAATAGCCTTCGAAAAGCTTGAATGGTATTGAATGTCATAATATGGTATAACAGCCTTCGAAGTTATCGAAGGCTATTTCGAAACAGACTATAATAACCTTAAGTTTGGTAAGGTGTATTACACAGGTATGCATGCTTAGTGAGTAAGGAGCTGTGCCTTTGACAGTTTATTATCCATGTCACTTGATGGGCCACTGCCCAAACAGCATATTCCATGTAAACAATCTGAAACTTGTTTTTGTCTAAAGAGAAATCAACAACAAATTCGGCAAATTACACAGGTTCAAGTATACATCATTCTTCAGTCTTGGTGGCGGAGTACATCCTCATCATTGTTATTACCATCGCATTTTCATCATGTCATTCTCATCATCAACAATATTACGAAGGCTGTTGTAATTTTGCAAAAGTACTCATACTCATATTCGTACTCAGCAAAAAGTCCTCGTACTCATACTCACTCAGGCACAAGTACTCGTAATCATCTCGAACAGGCACAAGTACTCGTAATCATACTCGTACTAGGGTTTTTAAAAATTTTGCTTGTACTCATACTCGTACTCGTATCAGGACCAAATACTCATACTCGTACTCATACCCCCCGGGTCTCAACAGGTAATCGTACCTCAACTCGTGCAAGGATTAAGATGAACTTGACCATAAGCAATCACTATATCATAGATTTGTTGGGTTAATAAAACACATTTCTATTATACTTCATGTGTTGAAAAATGGAAGAATCGACTGAAAATATGCTAGATATGGCAGTTTTTGTAAGCGCACCCCTTTTTTCTCCATTCCTATGGGATTTACACACATTAAACTGTGTTTGTGAAAATGTACAATATCATGAATATCATGATGTCTTAGTCAACTTAATGGACCAATTTTCTTTGATTATTTCAAACTACAGGATAATAATGAATCTATTTAGACCCAATGTGCCAACTGATATTACAAAATCCAAACACCCAATTCCCCTGTTGCAGAGCAAGAAAACAAGTCTTCCCATTGTTAGGATCTGATTAAGAGTTAGTCCCCGTATTGGCAAGCTTGTGTCTAGGACAGTGAAGTGTTGAAAAACCCTATTCATGTCATCAGGATTATAATAGACGCATAACCCCCGCAGCCGCGCGCAAGTGGCTGTAGCCGGCTACAAACTAAGACGGGGATCCGTCTGCTCATTCCGTCCACGGTAAGGGTATTTAGACGGATGAATATGTTTCAATGTAGAATTATGGACCCATCTTTTTCACATTCATGCGGGGGGGGGACAATTGAATATTAATTATTAGGAGAAGAACAATATTACAGATGTTGAATTTAAAAAGGAATTTTATTTATGGGAATACCAGCCAATTTTGGAAAAAATAAAGATTTGATTGATGAAGTCACGGCATTGTTGGTTTATTATTTGCTTCGGGGGACCCATTCAGGTTAAAAATGACGTAGTATACCTAAGTGGAAAAAGCACCTATTAGCGTATCGGCCGTCGGTTTTTGAATCAGTAGGGAAAGGTAAATTTTGGACTGTTAGAAATAATACACGGTGTCTTTTGAAAAAATAATAGCACTTTGGGCAGCGCAGAGAGGGTATGTACAGATCCTGATTTAACATAGTCGGATTTATACATATCGGTCGCCCCCGAAGAACAACTGATATCTGATACCTGACACGTGACTCTGGTGACCGGACCACGTGAACCAAAAGTAGTATCATCTCGTTTACCGTTTAATAAAATACGACAATACGGCAAAGCAGCAAGCATTCGTATCTCTGTGTCAAGGTAATCGATCAAGAGTGAGACATACACGTGGTTCTGGTAAGGGGGGTGGGTTAGGACACGATCTGATCGATTGGGCATGGGGATTTCCAAACGGTAATTTGTGAAAATGTACACGCATTTACTATGGCAGTTCGGTCCCGTGACATTAAAAATCATCTTTAACCTTTGTTTCAAAGATCTTAGTAATATCATGATAAAGATTAAGAAAAAAATATGAAGTTCACATCAATATTGCTTTCTGTTAAAATTACCTGTGCATAACCAAAACTCAGAAACTTCCCCTGCAAAAAGTAAGCTCTATCAAACATATACCATTGAACATATGCGCCATGGTACAGGAGCTATGCGCTCTGTAGCCATGGCACACCAAGACACTCTAATATCAAAACAGCCTATTATAAGTTATTATACACCCCAAAACAATTGCACTCCTGGATTCCAGTTGATAGTGGAATAGCCAGTACTTTGTTGTAGGTGGAGGTATTGAATTGAGGGGATTAGTATATAAAAACTAGTCCGTGTAGTTGTGGTATGATGTGTGCTATAATAGCCATGATAGCCAACCCTGAGTGGTATTGGCAAGTCCCAATCAAGGTCAAAGCATTAAATCTAGCATGTTCAAAGAAAGAAAGCGCAAACTAACTCCAGGAATAGTTGCAGTTGAAAGCAGGTGTGAAAGCTGTTTTATGAATAGTCAAGAAAAAAGTTCTGCCATCGTCACACAGGGGACTGAAGCCTTTAAACTTTATGATATGTGTTGGTAGGCAATGTTTAAACCAATTCTTGGGTAGACACATGCATCACATAGTATAAAATACAAAGTATTGTCTGGACGAACAACGTAACTTTATTTGTAGTTGGTCAGGTTCTTTAATCCGATCTCGTTTGTATTGCGAGGAAGAAATCGAAGATTTCTGGGGTATTTCAGTCCCCTATTTTGAGTAAGGGACGAAGTCAAAACTCCGCATAACTCTACCATCATTGAAATCTACTAAATTGGGGTGAGATTTGTAGTGAAACTTTAATTGCAGGTCCACAAATAAATTATTACAGTGATAATTGTGTGTGAACGCTCACCTCTACTTCATTAATGACGATACCCCGTTATCGTATATAAGACCCAAAAAAAGTAACGCAGAATGTCTAAATACCCCCATAAGTTAAAACCATTTGTTGTATGCACAACAAAAATATGATCAAGTCTGTTTTTGTCTGAAATTTTGACCACCTTTCTTGCTCCATGTGATCAATATGCCAACCAATGTCATTTTACGAAAATGTGTCACATTTTCAAAGTTGCAACTGAAGACATTAGTAAAAGGTTACAATAAAAACCATGCATTTCAGGCCAGGCATAGTGACACACAATCACGGGAAGAATGCGGTTTCACTGAATGGCAATCACCATATGGCTATACCTTTATTGCAACTTTAAAAAGGGAGGGATTTTCTTATAAAGGGTATTGTGTTGTCAATATTGATCAATGGGGCAAGAAAAGTATCAAAATGTACGGGAAGAAAAGAAACTATTGATATAATGTTAATTTCATTCCAAAGACCCAGGGTTACTTTTTTGGCGGTCTTTATATAAGTATATTTGCTTAACTGTATAAATACCAGTGGAATGAGTTGAAAAAGAGGTTGCGTACAAAATTGTCAATATATGGCTCATTTTTCAGTCGATTTCTTTCATTTTTTCAACATTGGAAGTAGTTTATGCGTATTAAAACAACAATCAAATTATAATGCAGCTGTGGCTTTATCAGGTCAAAGTATATTTAATCCTTGCACCAATTTTTTTTTTGATTCATGTAGTATAGGAAGTTGTGCACCAGTTTATATATTTTTACCAAAAGGTGCACCACCCCTCCTTTGCCCCAGGGAGAGAGGGGGTTACAACACGCCCAGTTGCCATCGTTATTACCACAGACACTTGATTTTGGAACCAAGGGATAGCTATGAGGCTCTTTCTATACCAAATGCAGACAAGCCTAGTATTAAATCAGAACGATGTCACAAAATTGCATGGGAACAAAACTGTTAATTTCCACAACACTCACACACTTTTTTGAATAGGGTAAAAATTAATACGACTTTCATGCGGTTTTGGGCTCTAAATGTGACAAAGGACTCTAGTTTATATTCAAAGAGCGTTTTAGCCATGGATTATTTTTTTGCGCCAGTAGAATAGGAAAAATACAATTTTCCACCCTATCCAGGTTTTCATACTGCCTCGATATGACGTTCATATGAATAATTGTACTTACTTTTAATACTGGAGAGAAGAAATCTAAGCTATCATGTGGTCACCAACTCTTTGGAATCAGATTTTTAATAACAAAAAAAATCTGAGGTGTGTTGTTAGAAAAAATGGCCAGGTACCACGAGGGTTAAAGAAAGACTAGACTATAAGACTATAATCACATCAAAATCCTGTGAAGCGAAATTTATGTTAAAACCATCTAACCATCCCTGAAGATAATGTCTGCTTCCAATTAATGGGCTAAAATATCGAACATACTTCAATTTGTGTTAGTGCATTTGCATTTTGCTTGTTAAAGTGAAAATGAATCAGATTTGAATTATCTCAAATGGCATATTTTAAGGACACTCCATTTAAAAAATGGAAGGATAATCCACAATCGGAACACAGCATAAGACATAAGACATAAGACATGTTTCAGACATAAGGATTTTAGCAAATTGAATTTGAGTTTTAGAGAAATGCGTCTTAAAAATGAGTAATATTTGACATTTTTGACTGTATTTTTGCTATTTGGGTTGAAAATCGTGATTTCAGGCTTAGAAAAATACATCTCTCGAAAACACTGCAGTACAAAAAAAATGGCCAGAGATAAACATGACATGCTTGACACAAACATTATTCAAATGGGACTGTAAGCCAAACTCAAAAATAAAAATATTTGAAATTAAACACCAAAAATGTGAATGCGCCACATAGGATAAGAACTTGCGCGTTTGCGAGGAGAAGGAATGGAGAAGGAAATGGAGAAAGTTCAAACGAATTCACACAACAAAAAAAGAAAAACCAGTGGTTGAAAGACTATTTTTTCAAGATTGTTTCTGGCCATGGAAGTCTGATTGATGGGAAAGCTGTCTTTATTCAAAATTCAAGAACTACAAATATCAAAAAAATTCTCAAAACTTTCAGTACATTTAGTGCTTTAAAGTGACATGCCATTTGAATGAAATTAGCACAGATTTGGTACTTGAATTTGATATGATCGTATAAAGTCTAACTTTCTTCCTCCAAAAAAAGGAAACGGATGTTGGTGTTGTTCTTTACAAGTGAATAGTCCTATTACCCATTGGGCTTTATTTAATTAGAAAGCACCGCCTCACTGGGTTCCTGGTCTCCATGATGTCGGAATAGTAATAAAACAATCTGCCCTCAAAAAAAAAAAAAAAAAAAACAAAAAAAAAAAAAACAGATTCATAATGTAGTGCCGGGGGGGGCTTAAAATCACCGTTGCCAGCACCGATATACACCTATGAAAGATTGTAAGTGCTGCACCTCTAATGATTGGCCGCCCCAAGCCAAAAAATTTAGGGATGAAAATTCGATGCCATTTGGATGCCAAGTAAGGGATGCAAAATGAATGCTTGCGAGTGCAAAATGATGCCAAATGAATGCAAAATGGATGACAAATGGATGTGAATTGGATGCTAAAAGGATGCAAATGGATGAGAAATGGAAGAAAAGTCAATGCCAAAAGGATAAAAAGGGTGCAAAATGACGAAAAGATGCATAATGAGCGGCATCTCTCTAAAAAGATGCCAGAGGAAATAGGATGCCGGTGGATGCCAAAATTACCTCAAAGAGGATGCCAAGCCAAAAGATTGAAAGTGGATGGACACAATGGATTGAGAAAGGGATGAGAAATGGATGAAAAGTGGAGATAGAAATTGGATGAAAATGGAGAGAAAATGAGAGTAGAAATGGATACAACTGGAGTAGACAAGGGATGCCACAGTGGATAAAAAGGTGGATTGCAATTGGCCGAATATGTACATGATATTGCAGCGGCATTCCGATGTCAGTGGGCATTCAAAATGATGACATTTGCTAGTAGTGATGCAGCTGTGATGATCGCCTATAAAAAATAGATGCGAAATTGTAAAGAAGCTGAGGCCATTAATGTATTTAAAGAACAGGTTGCTGTGTACAAAATGCAATAGACTTTCGAGAGTGATAGCGCCACCCAGAGGCAAAGTCCAAGAAGTCACCTATTCAGGTTTAGCCGTACGTCTTACTATGAAGTAGATGATTTTCCATGCAGTATGCCTCACTGTCATGATGTTCATATCCGAATTATTAGGATCTCACATGGTTCAATGACCCAAGCATACTAGCATCGTCCCCAGAACCCCGATTTTACAGTTATTCTATTTGCTCTTGTGCAAATCAGTATATTGTGATGTGAAGAAAATGACTAGGCAATGATGGTCCGCAATCAGTGGCTGTAAAATCATAGATGTGGCCATTACATGATCGTTGCATGTTCCAGCGGGGTCACCATGAGAGAGTTCAATGAAGCATACATTTTGATGCAATGAGGGATGTTTGCTATGAATGTTTGTAGTTCAAGAATTATGTACCATGCACACAGTACAAACGTCTCAATTGAAAGGCTCTAGCACTTGAGGTCAGATAATAATAATCGTGATGTATGTTGGCACTAAGGCTATGTGTGCACGTGTAATTATTGCCCTATAGGCTATACATCAACCCAGGCCTAAATAAACAAAGGGCCAGGTAATGCTCAAGTTTGACATAATAGGCCTTAGTCCATTAAAACCAGAGGGTCACTTAGATAGGACTAGCAACTGGCCTATCCTGTAGTGGATGTTGTTTAGCAACTGGTATTTATACTAGGCTTAGCTCTTAGTTAAGCATCATGATTCCAAAAATATCTATGACCAGGCGCCTAGATCAATGTGAGTTCACCCGGCTAGGGTATCTCAAGGTTATATTTTGCATAAAAACAGAAAAAGTAGGGTCAATAAAGTAGTAACCTAGTGGCCCAAACTGGGCCAACTGGTTGGCCTTTCTTTACCTGCATGCCCTTGGTGCAAAATTTGACAGCTTGACTACTGTACTATTAATTAAAACAGCTCATTTATTTTTAAAGTTATATAGTTAAATATGACATGCATCCTGCTAACTTTCTAATATATCCAATGACCTTCCAAAACTCCTGAAACACAAAAGACTCCTCAGCATCATCTATTCTGATGCAGCAGGAGGAAGTCATCCATGAAATGAAGAGCAAAGAAGAGCACATGGTAAATGTAGACATGGCATATATTGGCTACAGAGAAGGAATGACAGGTTAGTGTCAATAGTGGAATCCTTTTGACATGCACGTATCACATGAACAATGCATGACCAATGCATGTCCTAGAATGCTTGCTATATCCGCTCATTGACTATTTTGTCATTTTGCATTCCATTTTTATCATTTAGCAATGACTTTTAATCCATTTACTCATCCATTGGGAATTCCGTTTAGCTCCAATTCACAATCCATGTGGCATCCATTTTGCATTCCCAATTTGGCATCCATTTGGCATCTCTTCAAAGCATTCATTTGGCATCCATTACTTGGCATCCAAATGGCATTCTTTTAATCCCCCTAATTTTGGCTGTTATTATTGGAGTTCCCTGCTTGGAATCCTCGACATTTGCTTTGGCATCACCATCTTGACAGCCAGATCATTATCATTCACATTTTCAACCTCAAGCTGGCATCCTTTTAATTTCCTGCAGCATCCATTTTCAGAGTGCTTTGTCATCAATTTTAAGACATTGGCATCATATGCATATTTTGTATGTTTGCATCATGTTCATCTTTTGCATCCTCGACATCCAGGTCACATTCCTTTTGGGCATCATGTTTCATGTTCAGCACTCGCTTTAATCCACAATTTTGGCATCCATTATACATCATTGCAAGCTTTTGCCCGGCTTGGCATCCCTTTTAATCTCCCAGCATCTATGATTCCAATTTTCATCCATTCTGCTACATTTTTGCCCATTTTGAGGATGGCGAGTTTTGACTGGGTGGATTTTCCCAGTGCGATTTCTCCTCCCTCTGGATGCTCCCTACCTACTCTACCTAATTTACTCCTTTCATATCTATCCTTACTTTCGCAACCCAGGTGGCTAGGATAGGCTGAATCAAATCTGGCTGGCTCGACAGATGAGCCAATTAGGTTGGTGTTGGAGGTTGGCTTTATGGCTTGTCTGGGATACTAGGTTTCTGATCCCAATGTAGGATTTAGAGGCGCCTAATCCTCGGGATAATCACGGCGCAATTAGTGATGCCTAGCTGGGGTACAGGACACAGATTCCCAGTATATGAGGTGAAGGTGGCAAAACCCACACGGACATCAGGAGATGGGGGAGGGTTGTCTCAGGACTTTTCCGAAAATGGAGACAGCATCTCCACCTCTTATTTGATCTTGCCCCCAAAAACGTGTGGGTGCCAACTGGTAATGTGACTACTCCTGCTCTCTTCTTTTATCTCTTTATTGAGTTAAGTAGGTTTATAGGTATTTAGGTCACTCAACTATGTGACCTATCATTTATGTTTTTAGATAAGAGGCTGGTGGCCTACCCACCTTTGGAAGTTCAGTAATGCAAAACATTTCACCCGGACTGGGAATCATGGCCGTGTGCCACGTAAGAGTGCAAAATAAGGTCAAAAACACTTAACGAGTACACTCCAAAAAATGAAAGTCGAACCCCCGTTAAGGCACTGAGTCCCGGTGGCTGCGCGTTGGCAACAGAGTGGCAGGGGGTGTAAGAATTCTGCCGGATGATGGGTTTCCACCCCCACAGGTACCAGAGAGAATATCCCAGAAGAAACCCCCTCTTAAGAAGAAGAAGGATCAGCGAGGGAGGAAAATTACAAAAAAATCAGCGTAAAGTAGCCAAAAGTGACAAAACACCCAACACACGGACAACAATGTAAGTAAGCCGAATCTGATGAAAGCTATGTGAGCAAGCCCAAAGAAAGGGAGCCCCAGCAGCATAAATATTGGTAATTGGAAAGTGAGGAACCACTTGACAAAAGGCCGGTCATTGCGAAAAATTCTCCAGGAGGAAGCCAGAAGGTTTGATATAGACATCCTGGGTCTATGTGGAAACACACCTGAATGGAAAAGAGACCCTCAAAAATAAAGAGAATTTTACTATTCTACTGTCTAGCAGAAGTGACAGCATCAGCAGAGATGGAGTAGGGATTATGATATCCCAAAAAGCTTCTCCCGTGTTTGTCAAGTTATGAAGCAGTCTCACCAAAAATTATCACAGCCAATTTAAATGAAGGCGGCATATTAAACACACATCCAGGTCTATGCCCCCAAATCTGAACACAGGGAGACAGAGAGCGACCCAGTTCTATGACAACCCGCAGCTCCACATACAGAGAATCCCATGTAAAGACAAGCCTCATCCTGATGGGGGATTTTAATGCCAAACTAGGGACAGATTACCCAGGCAGGGACCCACACATGGGAGATATGGTGACTTGGAAAAAATCAATGACAGAGGAGAAAAGCTCCTAGAATTCTGTACACTACACAAATGGTTGTATGCAACACTAACTTCCAACACAAGGAGTGTAGGAAAGCAACATGGACATCTCCATGTGGGCATTATAGAAAGTATTAGATAAGGAGCTACCATGACCCCCAGCACCCCCCGGGGATTTTTCGAGAAAACATTTTGTGAAGCTTATACCATAAGCAAGATTCAGGTTTGTCTGCAAAAATCCCCACCCTGGGTATAAAGGTTTGGGGCGCTTTTTCAAAATGGCTGCCAAAATGCAAACCACCCCTTCGGGAGAGGACGTACAAACAGCCTAGCACAACACAGAAACATCACAGGCACTAGATTTGGTACCAATAGATAGCTATGGTCCTCCTCTTTCCATTGATACCCAAAATGAGGCCAACATGCCCTAGCATTACGTCACAATGACGTCATAAAAGTTCGCATGTTAGCAAAATTGTCAATTCCATAGACACACTTAGGAGGGAAAATTCAATTTTTGTTCGCCAAAAATGTTAGATATCCAATTTTCATGGCGAGTTTTTGGCTTTATACTTGATGGAAAATGACTATAGTTTTATAAACATGAGAGCTTTTAGTGCTATATATAAAGTTTTTGAGTCGCTATAAAAAATGCGAAAATATCAATTTTCCACCCTATAATCAGTAACATGTATTGTCATACTTATCTTAACATATAACGTCATAGTGATGTCATAATAGGGATGTTGGCACTTATTTTGATACCAATGAACAAGAAGAAATTAAGCTACCCTGTGGTACCAAATTTACAGGAATCGGATGTTCAAGAACGAAAATCACGGGGGGGTCGGGAAGGGGTCGGGAGTTTGTTACAAAAATGGCTTAGGTTAGACCGGTGTCATATACTACTACAGTGTACTGTGGGACTGAGCGTCCTTACCACCCAGATGCCTATTGTGTCTCTCCATTGAGTGGCCTGTATGCATAATATGTTCAGCACTGCTACCCCAAATGGCCTCCCTCGTCTACAAGGTCACGGTTTATTCCGGAAATGTTTTTGCTATGGTTACGTGGACATCTCTCATGGGGGACACTCAGTTCTTACACCGGTTGTGAAGTAAAAAAGTGATTATTGATGCCTTCCTAAGCCTTGGAAGATCGACTGATGTGCCACGAGCACTAGTATGGAGATTTGTGAGGATTCACATCCAGAGATCCAATTATCAAGCCCTGATTTGGTACCCGGCAGATGTGGCAGAGCAGAAATCCGCAACCAGATACATGGTTGGAAGTTAAAGCAATATTAGCCATTGTGAAGAGCGCCCCCAATTTCAAAATTGATATTTTTGCACCGTTACGTTGGTAATTTCTAGGAAACTGCACCTGCGAACAAGAATTGCTAAAAAAAATGCGGTTAGTTATCACCAAAATAAGCGATTTGTACTTAAGAATTGGGATCCCAGATTGGACTTAACGGCAGGAGGGCAATGCCTACGTGTATGGCCATCCCATGATGAAGAGTGCCACCTCGATGAAAATAACCTCTAATTGACTTGCCTGACCCTATTTTTTTCAAAACAACTAAGAATGAGCGTAGACACGTACATGGCGCTATTTCCCGCTATTTCACATGGAAGGCCATTTCCAGAAGAAGTTTGAATTATTAGCGGGGATCCCCGATACTAATTATTATAGTACAAAATTCCTTGTTTGTGACAAATAGACATTTTCGAGATTAACCATTCACAGGTAATAGTTTACTAGCCAGTACCAATGCAACGTGTTAAAAATCTCCCAATTTTGAAAATTGTGGGCGCTATTCAAAAAAAGGTGCTAATAGTGCTTTTAAATGATGAGTTGCACTAGAACAAGTGGCCCAATAAGGAGGAGTTGATGCCACAAGAGATGTCTGACATAATAGTATAGGAAGAATAATCTGATACAGAGAAGATAGTTCAGACCACATGAATCAAGAAGAGGAGGAGGAAAGAACGATCAATTTCTGAATCAAAGGAGCTGCATTAAAGCTCGTATACCAAGGAGCATTGCTGAAAAAGATCGCCAATTGAACCGAACCAATAAATTTATTAAAAAAATGACAAAATTCTTCTTATGTATCAAAACACAGTGGTCCTCAAATAGATCCGCCAGAGCAGGGTACAATGTCTGGATGCTCCACTGAATTCTGCAAGGTCCTTGTCTGTGCATGTTGCGACAACATGGGCAGACCAAGAGATGTCAGTTCATGATCTGTTTCCAGGTAGACTCACTTCTGGCAAGGAAACCTTTGATCCGCCCAATTCTGAGATCTCAATCAGTGAGACACTGCCACTAGCCCATAAAGAAGCAAGGGCACCAGGCGGAGAAACTCACCAGGCCTCACCAATAGTGCCACCTTGGTGACAGCCAAGTCTTCGTGCACAAGCCAACTCCCCCCAAACTCCTTAGAGACTATTCAAAGGACATCAAAAGACCGGACTGCCTAAGAAACATACCCCGGACCTAAGGCGGTAAGCAGCCCTGCGTGCCTCTGTCCAAGCACAGGGCGCTCCATACCAGATACATGACAGCTATGTTCTTGCATGCTACGCTGCTGCATGTATAACTTGTCCGCTGGAGCTGGCCAAAGACACCCCGCGACAAGCCGGCAGTAGGCATCCAACGACGGGTCAAGCTTCTGGGCTAACCCCTCCCATACAGGGCAAGCATACTCCACACATGAGCAGCACAGGGCAAGCGCCGTCGATCTCAGGGCATACGGGCATACAGGGTAATGGGGAAAAGCCCCTTGTGGGGGTTCAGGGGCAGAGACCCCGGAAGCTCTTGAGTTTAACATGTTTGAGTGCTTTCGAAGAAGGGTTATGTCCTTATCTTGAAGCAGATGAACTATGCTGAATGTTGCGGGGGTCCAGGGGCGGAGCCCCCAGAAGCTCTTGGGTTTTAGCATGTTTCAGCGCATCCGGAGAGCTCTCGGTTATCTCACAATCATGAAGCTGATGAACTATACTGCCCCTGTCGGGGTCCAGGGTTCGGAGCCCGTGGAAGCTCTTGAGTTAATAGCATGTTTGAGTGCCTTCGGAGAGATCTCAGTAATATCTCATTATCTTGAAACAGATGAACTATACTGCCCCTGGCGGGTGATCAAGGTGACGGAACCCCGGAACCTCTCAGTTTTAGTATGTTTGAGTGCCTTCTGAGTGATGTCAGTTATCTCATTATGTTGAAGCGGATGAACTAAACTGCCTGTGACAATAACAACAAAAATCACAACAACGGTATTTTTTTTATTTTTATTTTTCCGAAACATCATTTCAGCGCCCCCCTGAGGTGTTGTCCGGGGCATGCGCCCCCTCTCCTTGCTTCCGATGTGGGTCTTATAAGAGAGTGCAGTCCAAGGTGACTCCTAAGTAAACATGACTATCACCGTGCTCCAGGGGCGCTCCAGACCAGGTCACTCAAAGGTGACGCCTGGCACGGCCGCGCAGACGGAAAGCATACACCTGTGCCCCGGATGGACTTGCGCGCTGATGGTTCTCCTCACATTAAGGGGGGAGCCCATCTAAAGGCCCTTTGAGTCTCCCTTTGACATCTGCATCCTGTGCGCCAATTCCAAGATTGTCTTTCCAGACAAAACGACAGGCTCCCGCACTCTCAGGCCGGTCGCCGGCACAGATGCCGAACAAGAGAGGCATGAGCACGCTCCCCCGAGCATTCCATCCCTGAGCCCAAATAGACCACAACCAAGCACCTGTGGGTTGAAGTACGTTAGTAATTTTTAACAACAAACAACTTATTGGATGCGTATTGGTTGCTTCGCTACGCGTACACTCCCTGTCTGAAGCTCTCGCAAGCAGGCGTTGTAAGAACGATTGTTCCTCACTTAGTAACCATCCGTCAGTACATCAAGACTCAAGAAAACCATGGTTATGCGTTTCAAGTAGGTGATCAGTGAATTAAGGAGGGCTGTGGTTGTGGTTCAGTGTATAGTACGTCAGACCATTTTTACCATAAAGCGCCCTCATATACACACTTGAACGGGCTAACTACTTCATTTTTAAGTGTTTACTTTACCTCAACCTAATCCACAGGTGCCTGACAAATATATATTAGGTGACACCGGCATTTTGCCTTTAAAGAGCCATTAAGTGTGTAATACACGGTGTTTCATTGTGTGGTGCCATTTTTGAAATATGACGCCCTATAGAGGCAGGTTAAGCAAGCCAAAAGGTGTTCAACTATTCCTTTAGTGTTTTGGTGCGACTAAGTAGTCTCATAGTGCATGAATTTGGATCAAAAAATTAAGATATGTCAAAAAAGGCATTAAGGTGAATATTGGCAGCCATTGTGAAAAAAAAGCGCCCTCACTCTTTTAACCCAGGATGGGGATTTTTTGCAGACAACCTCCTGATTTTGATAGCTATATGTATAATGTTTCCAAAAATAGTGGTCTCCAAAAATCCCTGGGGGGTGCAGGGTTGTCGGTATGGGCTCAGACCTAATATGATTGACTTCATTCATACCCAAACTGGAAAAACTTAAAAACCTTGGAACTGCAGATCTTACTGCTCAGCCGATGTCGGTTCAGACCACAAACCTGCGTGCTGGCTAAGGTGAAATTTATACCTACCCAAACCCCCCCCTCAAGTATAACATCGGTACCCAAGAAGTATGACGTCAGTCGATTCAGCGACCTCACAATTGCAGCAGAATTATGTGCAAAGATAGGTGGTGCCTTTGGAACACTCCTCCAATTAGAAGACAACTGATAGTACTGATGTTGAAGGGCTATGGCCCAACTTCAAGGAAACAAACCAATAAAATAACAGAAGAAGCACGGCAAATTAAGGGCCTCCCTGAAGAAGTAAGAAAGGATGTCATCAAAGAGGGACAGCAAGGATCCAAATGTTGAACAAACCCAACTGCACATAATAAGTCCAACTACTCCAAAATGAACAAGGAGTCAATTATCAAGTAAAGAGCTGGAGAAAGAAGCTGCTTGAAAAGGAAGTTAAAGAGATGGGAAGATGCACATGCTAGAAACAAGAGCCATGAACTCTTCAAGTGCTTCCGTAGACTAGCGGTGAAAGAGATCAACTGCAGCAGCTGCCAAAGACAAAACATGGCTCCCTCAAAACTGCCTCCAGATAAAGTAATGAAGTGTTGGGAAGAACACTTACAGAAAAACATCTCAACACTGAATTCCACAGAGATGAAGAAGTACTTCACCTCAATCCCAGAACTGGCAAATTCTAGTCAACAGGCATGCTTTCTCAATAGAGGAGTAGAAGAGGCATAACAAACTGAAATAACAAAGCCTG
>JAMKCH010018853.1:0-26887 GCA_023653785.1 Ophioderma brevispina
GTTACCTTTCGAGTTTCCACGCCAAAAAGCGCCAAAAATAAGAAGCAGTCCTTTATAAATGTAAGCCGAGAGTAACCAATACACCATGTAGTACTGGTACACGTTTCAATGTAGGGAGTGATGAGTTGATTCGCAGTTGTAGGATCGTCCTGTATTAGATATGACTATCAATTAGTATTACTTTTTTCCCCCATATTTTGTTCATTCGTTTGTGGGGTTGTTCTTCCTTTTCTTCCCCACCTATTTCTATTAATCTTATTTTTTTTCTTTCTTTCCGTCTTCCTTCTCCTTTCTTGCTTTATATTAGTTCTTCTTTGTCTCTCTCCTTCTTGTTATATTAGTTCTTCTTTGTCACTTCTCCTTCCACCTTCGTTCTTTTCTTTCTTTCTCGTCCCTTATGTTCTTAATTTCGTCTCCTCTTCTCCTCTCCCACCTCCTTCCCTTCTTGTTACTCTTATCTGTTTTTTTTTTTTTTTTTTTTTTTTTTTTTTTTAAGTTTCCCTTTTTTTTTGTCCCTCTTCCCCTTTCTCTTCTTCTTTGCCGTTTCTTCTCTCTTTCCTTCCTTTTCCTCCCCATCCTTCTTCTTAAATCACAAGGGTCTAGAATTCCACCCAAAATATTTTGCGATGAAATTAGTAAAGACATAATAACATACATTAGCAGAAAATTTATCTGGCAACACGGTTTGTTAATTTATATTTTGTTTAAGCATACTCCCCCCCGTTGGTACCTGGGAGGTTCCTAGCTAGGGCCTAAGCTTATATCGCAATTCACGGGCAGTTGATTTTATTTCTTGAATGGAAGAAGTACAACACATCGATATTTAGACATTGCAAAACAAAATAGAGTTAGAAAATGCTTCCACAATGAGAATATCGGCGGTAAACCCCCCTATCGTGGGTACCATGGACCGCCCATCTACACCCTTAAGAGCCCTACACCCGATACTCCACCCTCGAACCCATCAACTTTTCACCATGAACTGATTTTGGTACGATTAGAAACCTTGTATTTTTCTTATTTCATCTGCAACAAATATTTTTTGATCGCCATCTTTCCATGATATGTTTAAAGGATCAAATATGGTTTTGTTTCTGTAACTGGAAAATACACATGGGCTATTGTAAATACGCAATTGCCGCTCAAATTAAAATGGTATGTCGGATTCAAATAAAATTTGGAAAAGTATGTTGGATTATACCCATAGAAACAGAGAAAAATATATTGTTGAATCGGGGGGTATCCCTTTTAAGTGTTACTATTCGCAGGGACTGGAAATTACGGTGTAAATTAAGGAAAATGGTTCTAAATGGTGTAGGACTTGGCACAGAATTAGTGTCCGGGGTAAAGTTGTGCACGGTTTGGTGTCAATCTACCCAAACCTTTACCCCCATTTGCCACCATATTCCCTCCTTTAATGGGAGTTTCCTTACCTGACTAATCTTGTCACACTTTTTTTTCTGACACACTTAAACCCTCGTCTACCGAAGGGGGGTGGGGTGGTTACCACCCCCCCCCCCTTCCAGGTTTTTTCCCCGGCTTGCTAAAACCCCTTTTTGGTGCCAATTATTTAAGGTCATTGTCAATTGACATGTTCCGCCCTTTTAATTCCAAAAAAACATCCACCGGGTATAGTTAAGATACTATTATTTATCCCCTGTTTTGATTTTCACCTAACCATAGGTATTTTCCGTATTGCATGAACAAACATGGGTAACGGATTTTATCATTCAGTAGACATGAATACAAAGACCTAAATTTCCTAGGTCTAATGAAATTTCAGAAAAATATTAGTTTTTACTTACCTATTTTCCAGTGGCTTTTCCATGTGCTTACAATGCTCCATTCCGACTCCCATAATAAAATACATCTTCCTCCTTCAAGGCTTGCCTGTAATTCATTGTCCACCAGTATTAAAAGTTTCCGTAAAATTTCAATACGAGAACACATCATGCAGAAAATTCCAAAAGAACAAAAAGTCCAAAAAATCAGTTTTCAAACGCTGAATTAATTCCTAACGGGGTGCAACATATGTCATGTTACTTTTTCCTTTGTATTTAAATGCTTTGATTGAACATTGATACACAGGGTTGTTATTGTGCACCCGGGTTGAAAATAGGCAGAACCCTGAGGTGTGTGTGGTGAGGTGTGCCGAACATTGACTTGGCGTGTAGAGGATGCAAATAGGCCTACCTGACTTGATGTTCCCTGGTATTGCGTGCGACAATATTGACTTCAGTTGATTGTTCAAACTAGGGTCATTGTAAGTCTCGGATTAGAGGACTCAGATCTAATCAATGGTTGCAAATTCTCTGTACTGCTAGGCGTATATTCTCTTGAGCAAAAATCCAGTTAAGCACATCTTGTGATGAATATCGTGTACAATGGAGAGAAGGAGGCAAAGATGTGACATTACACTGTTTTGCTTCTGCACATTCTTGCAAATTGGTAGAGAGCATGCCTAGGCCTAACTGCCTACAGGAGATGCTGGAGGTCTGGAGCATGTTGACGGTGCTTTCTCGTGTCTTCCTGTTAATGGTTGAATCTTTGCACTTCGCGAGTTGATTTTGCATTTTGCACTGGGGGTCTCTAGACGAGACGACACTATTGGCTTAACACTTTACCGAGAGTCTGACCAATCTCTATCTTTCTCCTCTGGAACCCTCTGATAAATTGCTAAACTGCTCTCACGGATCGATGACCTGTCACAGACTTAATTTGGAGACATCGTATTTCTTGCCTGGTGAGGATCGTTGCAAGACCCGTTACTCTTACTGAGTGGTTTGTGTATATTTGCGATAAGCTGTAATTGGTACTGAGCCCTTTCATAAATGTTCCCAACATAGATTTTCCAATGGGGCTCTTACTATACCACACACAATCTTCTGTCCTCCGTCCTGAAAATCATAAGGTTTGGGTCTTGCCCACAAAGACTCGCATTCTGGATGAAGATGAGAGATGTATTTCAATACGACTCAACTGGACATTTGCTTATCGCAAGGCATTTCTGGCATTACTACTACTGCCGTATGACTTTCCCTACATACAGTCACCTTGGTGGTTCTTTGTCAGTTCGTCGACAGCTTGGCGAATACAAATCTTTCACCTGTTTCAGGACTGGTCTTAAGAATGAATGTGGAGCTTTGTCTTCGATGCCTGTTTCCGAACCCGCGCCTGAAAAAGTAAAACAATGTCGAATTGGGTACCTTCTCTTGCAGTTGAACAGGGTTATCGCAATTGAACTGTGATACAAACTTCAAATCACATCCACAATTTCATCGTGATGATTACTTGCAAGACCACCCCTCATTTCGCTCACGAGTGCTGCTTTGAATGCTTCATTGGACGGTTGAATGCCCTATCTCTGTCATGTCAAATGACTTGTTTTGAAAGTGTAGATCTCAGATTCGGCACAATCCAGGTCTGCCGTTATCAAGCGAGCTGGCTCGGTATTTCTCGCCCTTTTATGCTGCGTGCCCTAGCCCAACCCTTCGAGAGCTGCATCTAGTTCTGCCTCTGCCTCGCGTAAAATTCTCAAGTCGATCCTGCCTTCCGCTCCCCTCCCTCAGCACACTGCAAAGTAAGCACGGAACATGCGACCAACCTTTTCATTTGCACGCTTAGTATTTGTTGGAATTGATTCTGACCTTTTTTTTCTTCTCAATTTCCTCGCGTGAATGCAACACAAATCGACACCCGAAAGTCGTCTGCCTTTGACTGGTAAATTTAGATTGAATCTCCGCCATTGCGATAGCGAAATTCCGTGGAAATTCCAATTTAATCTCCGGAGAATCAGTACCCCGGCCAGGGGACGTTTTTTACGTGCTCTTACCCAGACACAACAATGCACGCTGGTACTATAACGTTGCATACCAAGTTCAGAGAGTTAGCGTCTGGTATAAGCACTGAGTAATACGATATAAAAGCCCGGAGTAATACGAGATATATTACTCAAAAGCAATTTCAAGTTTATAATCAAGAATATCTCAAAGTCTATCATCCAATGAAATTGCAGTATTCATGTCTACTGAATGATAAAGGTTGAATCCCAAAGTGATCGATATGGGGGGTGGTAACCACCCCCCCCCCCCCCCTCCGGAAGATAAGTACGCAACATGCCTAACACAACACAGGACAATCACAGCACTTGAATATAATGATTATGGTCCTCCTCTTCATTGATACCAACTAAGTACCAACATGCCTAGCAGTCAGCGCCACAATGACGTCTTAAAGTTCGCATGTCATCAAACTGCCATTTCCAAGACCACACAGTGAAAATTCAATTTTTCGCCAAAAATGTTAGAAAAACAGATTTTTAATGCGGTTTTTGACTCTACTTGAGGGTAATGACTAGGTTTATATAATGCCATCATTTTAGAGCTATAATAGGGTTTTTGAGTCGCTAAATTGCGAAATAAGCAATTTCCACCTATATTCAGTATTTTCGTACTTTTTCCCCCACATATGACGTCATGGTGACGTCATAATGGTGATTTTAGTACTTATTTTGGTACCAATGGAAGAAGACACTCTAAGCTATCCTTTGGTACCAAATTTACATACAGGAATCGGTGTTCAGTAACGACAATCAAGCAAACACAGGGGTGGGGTGGTAACCACCCCCCCCCCCCCTTCGGAGTTTTTTGTTACAAAAAAAAAGGCTCGGTCGACGAGGGTTCCGAATTCGGAAACCTTTAACGAATAAACCGTCTGTATTCTGTGAAGGGTTTCGAATTCATAAGTGTGTCAGATGGGTAAGGTTACGGAACCTCCTCTATAATTTAAAAGTGTATTATCGGTATTTTAATTTCTGGGTTTAGTTTTGGCAGTTAATTTTTAAAATGTAACAATAGGACGTATCCTATATTGTATTCTAATTATGTTATCTACATTCGATCAATACACTGAAACTGCATTTTTTAAAACCAACATGGATCCGCAGAGCCTAGAAGACTGTGAGACCCCACTATCTTACCCTTGTGAAGATCTTTGTGACGACTAACTGCAGAGGGTCAATTATTGCCATACATAAAGAACGCAACATCAATTAACAGTAAGAGCGCCACCATTGCAAACAAATGATGTCGTTATCACCTATATTCAAGGACAAAGGGACATCAATAAAATTAGCAATAGGGGAACCGCGTGATTGTGCTTCAGTGGCAAATTTGGTCAATTTTTAGACATTGAACAGTGAATAGAATATAGGCCTTTCAGGCCATAGAACTTACAAATGACCGGGAAGTACCCATTGTGTCGTTGGTGTTAGAGTTGTCGAGACTATAGTACATTGATTGAAATGTTTATACAAAAGAGTTGGTTATTGAAGACCTACACTAGGGGGTGTATATTCCAACTTTTTGTTACTCGATGGCTGAATATGGTATCCACCCTACTAAAAAAGAATATCATCATTAAAAATACATTAAGCGAGCTACCCCCCCCCCGTACATGCCCCCTGAGAGATTTGGTAATAGGTGCTGAATCGCAGACTGCACTTGCTACCAGAGGTGGTTATCATAGAACTGAAGGAAATTGTTAATGTAAGTCTGTCCTTCATTCAGATACTTAAACACCTTTTCTGCTAAAGTAAAATGGTCCTCCCACTCTTTTCAGCTAAGTTAATTTTTATTTCTCCTTCCATTAACCGCCCAGACCATTGGCATTTCCTTGGTTTCCAGTCCTTTGCTTCTGAAGTTCTTCTTGCTTTGCCTTCCTGAACTGATTTATTTCATGGCCATCCCCATGTGTCCTGACCATATTGGGTAAATCTCTGAAAACCTACGGAGATTAGCAGAACCTTAACTTAACTTGAGCTTAAGATGCACAGGCCACTGCTTTGATCCCCTCCTGGAAAGAGACACTGGCCCATTTTGAAAAATCGTGGCGGCCTTAAAAGATTTTTCAAAATCGAAGTTTTTATCTCATTAGCCCTCACCTGAAAAGACTAAATCAGCGTCCTTAATGGGTAAACAAAACAGTCTTATAAGAAAGGTCGCCGGCGACACAAGAAAAAGCACACCGTATGCATGTTCCACGGCATGACGCTTGGTTTGACTGGTCTGTGACCTTTGTGGTTTTAATATCAGAGTTTAAGAGGCTTGGATATTCATGTAATATACACATTTGGTGATTAAAGTTATCGAAACTTAAAAATTGCCTACAAAATTACCTGGATGTCTTTAGACTCTTAACCATGGCCCTGTTTTTGAGTATGGTATTTTTTAATGTTTAAAATAATCTCTATTGCCTTCAGGCCTAGGATTTTCAGTTGAGAGCCAATGAAAATTTTCATCTTTTTTTGTTTTAAATGTGACAGTGCCGTTTTAACAATCCAATGCACGTTCAGTTGCAAATTGTAAACTATGCATATTAGTGATTTATAATGAACTTTTTACATCAAACTGACCTATAAATGTCCAAACTTGCTCAACATCACCTGTTGCTGAACTCTCACCCAAAACCCCTATTTTTTTTCAAAATCCCTCTTTTCACCGAATGCCCCTGGGTTTGAATTCTGAAGCTTACCCGCCATTTCATATTTGGTGCCCCCCCCCCCCATCACTCAATGAATTAATTTACACTAACAAATCAATAAGGCCACATCCCCAACTCACATTTGTAGTTTAAAACATTTTAATAATGTGTTCCTCTCATTTCGAATTATCTTGATGTCGTCTGGCTACAAGAAGTATGTCAGGGCCAGTTGCAAAATTTCGAAACCTTGTGTCAAAACTTTCAAGGGGCACGTACAGGGGGTAGCAATCTCTTTTGAATAAATTCTTTCATATTCTTGGATTCTAATGGGGATACCATATTTTGAACTGCGATTCATCTTAAAAAGTTGAATTTTTGCAAGATCACAAACACACCCCCTACTACAACAGTGTACAACTCCTATGTCCTTTTCGTAAGTTTAATGTTTAAGTGGCTATTATATCCAAGGCCTTGAACCCTCAATACAATTTCTGTAAATTTAGCCCTCCATCCACAATTCACCGTACAAGTAAATACATTTATTTTGCCGTATTTAACGCATAACATTTTTTTTAAAGTGTGTGCTTATCACCAAAGTAAAATGAGAAGAACTTGACTTTAAAAAACAAGATAAATCCACGTAACCAGGGGTCAAATTCAGTAGCAGTATAGTAGTAGTAGTAGTAGTAGTATTAGTAGTAGTATATAGTATAGTATAATAGTAGAAGTCCTAGTAATAGTAGAAGTCCTAGTAATAGTGTGGTAAACTGTGGAATAGCGTAGTATAAATACTACAATGTTGGACAGGGGAAAATAGTGCAATTTTTTTTCCCGAGGTACTGGCTACTGGCTACCACCCCGAACCCGAAGGGTGAGGGGTGGTAGCCTGTATCCATACCGAGAAAATAGTTGCACATTTCCCCGACATATCATTAGTAGTTGTTTTATACACCTTATGCATGTTTGGATAATGGGCCCCCCCCCCCCCCATTTACTAAATGTTACTAGGCCGGGCTACCACTTTCCGTTGTGAATTTCTCTGTACGGTGCCCAAATTTCCGACAAATCGTCGGTCTACATCACTACTGTTTCTATCCATATTTTTGACACTTTTTGAGAAAATTCGGTATCGTTAATATGACGTTGAACCCTTCAAATTACAGAGTTTTTTCAGATTGGACATCTACTAATTAATTAGATATTAATTAGCAATTTGATCTATGTGCATTTATTCAAATTTCTTTTTTCACATACAGAGCGACGATCTGACATAGTCACTAGTTTAATTCACTAAAATTAACGTAACTGCATACTTTAATAACGGTGATGAATACGTTACATCCCGAGCTATCTGTGTTCTATCTAAGAAATCGAAATCGATAAAATAACAGGTTCTTAACCCAGGAGCTAGCACACATTTGTAACACATCTCAAGTACATACAAAAGGTGAGTGATTAAATATGTTGACAGACTGACCGGACCACCCCGACGTGATTCTTAGTGCCGCAATGGTGCCTTAAGGAGAGGGGGGCCAAAACAAGTTTGTACAAAGGGTTCAAAATTTGTAAATGATCCAATCATGTTGAAAAGCACACCATGTTATGTTCTAACCACTAAGATTCAGAAAATGTTATATTTTGTTGATGTACAGCCTAAAGTTTCAGAGTTTAGAGGCTAAAAACACAAAAACAGCAAAAAATCATAAAAGGGTCCACTTCAGTTGTACAGGGGTCAAATTGTCAAATTGCTCCAATTGGATAAAAATGGTGCAAATTATTGGGGAGCTCATAGGATAAACTTAGAATAGTTTTGAGTGTCTCACATGCTTGCTTACGAAAGTAGGGGGGTAACAAGATCAAGCCCCATTGAATCCATGGACGGGACCTTCTGTCCCCCCTACATCGGAACCTAAGCATTTAAGACAGCCAAACCTATTCCTTATTTTAAATCCATGAACTCCACCAATAATTTGCACATTTTTTATCGCAAATCGAGCAACTTTAAAATTTGACCCCTGTACAACTTAATTGACCTTGATTATGATTTTTGCTGTGTTTTAGCCTATAACTCTGAAACTTAGGCTGTACATATTACAAACTATAGCCGTTTCTGAATCCCTTATTGGTTAAACACATAACATGGTTTGCTTTTCAACATGATTTGAACACTTTACAAATTTGACCCCTGTACAACTTTGTTTTGGCCCCCTCCCTTAAGGCACCACTTGCGTCATTACGAATCACGTCATGGGTTTCGGTCAGTCTGCCACATATTTAATCACTCAACCTTTTGTACTTGATATTTGTTACAATGTGTGCTAGCTCCAGGGCTATATCTTCATCACATACCGATCTATAATCAACTCTTGCGTCACATACACGCTCATCTGACATGATCACTATTTGATGCACTGATACGACAAATTTGCTCCTTTTTTAAATCCGGGATGAATACGTCCACATACTGGTCTCTGTTTCTATCTCAGACATCGTATGGAACACAAAAAAAAAAATCTTCGTCACATACTGTTCTATAAGTTTAACAGTCTTTAAACAGTGTTGGCTAGATATCAGCATTTATTTTCACTGAATTAAAAACTCGGAAGTGTTTTCTTGATGATAACTCCTTTTGCCTGGTAGTAAAATACGCATCGGTATTTTCGAGCGTATTAGGAAGGAAGAATTTTAATTGCGATTTTTCTTCTCGAACACGTATTTTGTGAGATAGATGTGATGAAGCCGACGACATGTTAATCCAATGTTCATAGATCAGCTAGAGTGCTTAACTCTTTATTTTTGACGATGTCAATCTTTCTGACATTTTCAAAGTGCCTTTGGAGACCATATCGTGTTGACTTTAAGCTTTTCTTTACATGATAGAATCGCCATCCACAAACAAATTACAAACTCTGGCGTCAAATTCCCCCAACACTCGTCCAACGTTGGCACAATTTAACGCTTCACTTCCTTTTTTCGCTACAGTATCTGAAAAGAGGTTTACTGATTCCGGATTCCGACACAACGCGTGTTTTGTGGCATCTATTTGTATTGACGCATCAATTTTCGTCGTCTGCCAAGACGCTGACCCGCATTACTGGCGCCGCCATTTTGTGTTGTTGTTAACAACCATGCTCATATTTAGTCCATGTTACCAACGGAATTAATTTTCCTTCTTTCTTGGAAACGCGTAATACTAAAGTGCGTGCTTAATGCTAACATATAGAAACTTTTGGCCTCCTGGGTACGATGATATGGGAAAGTAGTAAAAAATACCGCACTGGGAAATAAGCCCAAATTCACTGATAGCTCATCTACATTCCTTTGTCCGGCTCAATTCCATGAAATGGAAGGACTTATGCCTAGTTATCCATGAATATTTTGAAGGGGTAATAATAGTAGTGATACTATGTAGTGAGGGTAGTGTAGTAAGTTGTTCAGTTTGCAAGTAGTACTAACTTTTCTTTTCGGTGTCTTGAATGCAGCCACCTGATACACACGCCATGTGTGGCTGAACATGAT
The DNA here is from genome assembly GCA_023653785.1 of Ophioderma brevispina. Classification (NCBI taxonomy): domain Eukaryota; kingdom Metazoa; phylum Echinodermata; class Ophiuroidea; order Amphilepidida; family Ophiodermatidae; genus Ophioderma; species Ophioderma brevispina. The sequence continues at coordinate 10,000 of JAMKCH010018853.1, forward strand.
CCAAAAGATATCACGAAGCCGATTGATAACACCCATATATTCATCTGTGAATGAATTGGCAATAGATTATTAGACCGTATAAAGAAGGAAAGAAAGAAGATGAAATAGGGAAAAAATGCAAAAATTTTGAGTTTTATTCATAACATCATATCAAATTACACTTTTAAGTGACGTGGGAATGTATAAAAAATTAATTATTATAGTTCCTTTGCTTTCAGACCTAACCTTAAACGAGGCAGTCTCAAAGCAATGCTGACCAATCTAGTATCAACCCCGCTGAAGAAAACGGAAGTATACACCAGATCCAACCTCCGGCAATTATCATGTTGTGTCAGGTTAGGACTAGGAGAGTTTCACTTCATATATGCTGATGAAAATATCATATAGAACTAAATTTCCATGTTAGTTTGTACAATGAGCCATAAATTAAAATATTCCATACTAGAAGTTTCTAGAACTTCAACTATTTTTTTGTCCTACGAAGGTCATTCCAACATACTCAGTTTCAACTTTTATTTTTCTACGACATTTCATTTTAACTTCAGCAGTAATTTTTGTGTATTACAACTACCCAATAGAATTAAGCGTATCGGTTAACCGTAATTAACCTATACTTATACTCAAAATGGGGAGTTCCAGCCAAATTTTTTACAGGTGATGAGAAAAACACGCTTTCTAATATACCAAAATCTCATCTTTTATGGTGTTAGTGGGGTCGATGATGATCTGAGAGTACCTTTTGATCACTATTCAGACTACATTATACGAAACTGTGTATTAACCCTCGTTTTTACCAAGCCTTTTTTGTAACACGGTTTAAATTACAAGCCGTTTTTGTAACACGGTTTAACCTTTTCCTTTTAAGGAATATGTGACCGACCACCCCTCCCCCCCCCCTCGATGTGTTATAATAAAGCCCCGATGCTTATGATTTTGATACCAATTGGTCGCTATGGTCCTCCTCTTTTCCCATTGATATACCAAAATAAGTACCCACATACCTAGTATGGCGTACAATTATGACGGGAGATTTCCATATGCTGTATCTTTTCACCGCGTTTGGGTACTTATTGATTACTTTTAATTATGAATTACCTTTGTTTGCGAAATTGAAAATTGAAGCCAGATGCGAAAGCCAAAACGAGACCTACACTGGCAAACCCACATCGTCATGAAGATATACCTTCCAACAGTACATGAGAGCGAATAATAGTCACCACTACTTTAGGAGTGTGATCCGTTGGAATTTTGCCTCCTGTATTAAGTAGAGAAAGTAAATAACTTAAATAATTCAGTGTTGGCAAAGCTACGGCGGTCCGGTAAGTACGTATATCCTGTTTCTAAAATTGAAAGCGTAAAATTGAAACCAGCATTTGAAAATTCTTAAGACTGAAATAATACCGAAGAACGCTACTATATTTCTCATTTACCCTGTTAAATCTTAGGGCTGAAGAATGTTTGGTTTAGATGTTATGAGCGAAATTGTGTCCCTTTTTGGTCGACCAATATTAATTTTACACAATACTCTATGGGGATTGCAAAATCACGTTTTTAGCTCTAACATCAAAACGGTTTGAAATATAGGTGCGAAACTTTACAGATGGGTTTTGGGGTGAAGGCCGTTCCTATCATATGAAAAACTGTTGACTTAAAATTCGGGCCATCCCCCTTTAATAGGTTCTTTTGTATGTCACCTTGACCGAGAAAATGCACTAAGATTCCATAAATTACCGTTTAGAACAGGTCCTGTTCCCGGTCCATGTAGATATGTCGCTCATGACCAACACACTACATCATCCTCGTCCGTTTTTCAAACATCACAATCAGAAATAATCCTTACAGGAGAGTTGGATTCTTCGGTTTTGGAATTGAAAATGTGTCTTTATACATAAAAAACTGTTAAAGAGACATGGGGAGATTTCCAGAAAGAAGCGCCCCAATTTTTCAAACCCCGTTTTTTACATATTTGGAATACTTACCAATGTAATTAGATCCCAACCTGGAGTGATTAAGCCGAATACACCGTCTTTACTGTAAAAAGATGAATGATTTTACTTCTGTCGTGTCACGACAGAAAGTCCAAGCATGGTTTTCTATGGTAGCGTATTAACGATAGCAGGCAAGTTTCAAAACAAGGTTTGCGGTTTTCTTTGCACCTGCTTGTCCATTAAACTTCGAACTTCTCATGTAGGTGGTCTTCAACCGACAGTGAAATTTGAGAGAAATTCTTATCTTAACAAGAATAGTCTTAAAAAAAGAAAGCATCCTGAAGCTCGTGTTTGACATGGTAGGACATCCCCACCTAACAGCACAGCGAATTCAACAATCTAGGAAGAGAAAAAAAAAACAAATTGTATAGCAAAATGCTGGTATGTTTTTTTTTTTTTTTTTTTATTGACCTCCTGGTAGATAACAATAGTTTCATATCGCTTTGACTAATTAAAACGTCTTTCATTGTATGCAAGTCTTTCAAACCCCGTGGAACAACTCCAGCATCCATTATTATTTGTTATTGCCGTATGTGGCATTTTGCCTTTGGATAACGAGTTAAAACATTTTGTTACAGACTTATCTATCATTATTTTGTGATTATATTCAAGAAAATTGCGTACTTGTTCTTCACCCAAGAAAACGTGACAAATTTGCAGGTTGTAAGAGTACATACGTAATAAAATGTTTCATAACTTTGATGATCTTTAGAGAGAGATAACGCACAGCTATACATGTATAGAGCTGGTATTTTCATCTGCAACTGTCAATGACAGATATTTTGCACACATAGGCCCTAGAATTGCATTTTGCATAGGTATGATTATTACATGTACTTTTTGTCAATTAAAATCATCTATTATATATCTCTTTCAATATTTTTGGAAATGAAATTTTCATTTTTGTCTGGTTTAACACTGATTCACAATACGCGAATGTTGGGTTTGGCACCGCAATACCGCATTGTGGGATCGCAAGCTTGGCCGAAATATGCAAAGATCCATTGCCGGTTTTACGTGTCGGCGATCATCTTTGTGGCGCGGAATGCACAGCTGATTCACGCAGAAGAAACAAACAAATTACACAATTTCGTGCTAACAAAAACACACTTAGTCTTTAATAATTACTTCTCACTTAAAGATTAGTTTATTTACAGATAAATTCAGCACTAAGTTTCCCCCCCCTGGAAAATGGTCAAAATGCAACAATCGGCAGAGCTCTTGTAGTTCTGTATCACCGCCACTGCATTATGCACTGATGTAAACTAACCGGAATCACAGAATGTGAATGGCACGAAAATCTAAGAAAAAAAAGTAGTATTTTCACCTGTTAAATTGTATAGGCCAACATACATTAATAAGATATTTAGTACACCAAAGGCAGCGCGTTTTACCTACGTCTTATACCATGTTTTCATTGTTGCCTGGGTTAATTATTGGCGCTATCACTTGACAGTACGTAGTTTGACGATCAATAAAGCAACGGCGGTACGCGGTACCACATCCGTCATGTCAACATTGTAGACACACGTCAACGGGGTTTCATCAAAATATCTATCGCCAAACCATACTGGATGAAATGATATAGAGATGTACGTACTGATATGCGCTAAATATCTTCTTTTGAGGTATTTTATACCTTTTTGCGGGCTTGGAAAAAAATGTCCAAGTTTCCCTGCAGCCCAAATTCTTATTCCCTCCCATTGTGGACCACATTGCCTCCAGCAAGTCCATATTTCCCTGTTATACTGTTTTGTCACTATTTTGTTTTCTGTCAAAGTTTCTGGCAACGAGCTTTCCAAATTAAGGTTTGTTTACATCAGTGTAATGCCCCCTCTTGTTTGCTATCTACTTGGGTCAAGGTCCTTTCGAAATGCGATTTTAATGGTTCATCGGCCCTATCATCCAAGCTTCGTAGCTATCCATGCCTGCTTGGTGATAATTATGTCGACACATTTGCCTACATAAACTTTGTAATGCCTATTGGAACGAGGCCAGTGCATGGCTGAACATTGATCCCTACTCAAAACATTGTGGGTATTATGAACCCTACAACGACACCCCTAGTTGCATCTTACAATTATTGAACACCTCCCTAATTTTAATCATATATACTTAAATTAATTTACATTGTCATTGAGGTTTGATCATTCGTGTTTACGTTTCACTGATGTTTGAGCATACGTTTCTTCAAATTCTATTATTTAATAGTGTGCAATTTTGCACTTAAAGGTTTCAATTATAATTAAAAAGTCAAGCTAATAGCTAACTTTTCTTTAAATTATGTTGGTTATTTATTTAAGTTTACGCTACGTGACAATTTACGTACCTGTACTTCTCAATAATAATGTGAAGTTCATGGTGGAAACGACGCATAATGACCACAGTGCACTTCGGATGTACATTTCTCGCCGTAATATCACATATTTTCATGCGATAAAAATCACTGGATTCGTTGGAATACAATTCAAAATCTTGATTAAATACTGGAAATTTATGAAAAAATACTGTAAGAACTCCTTTATGTATTAAAATCGCCGACTCTGATCAGTATATTCTTCGTGTACACACTGAACAACACGTAGCATAGGACGCTAGAAACCCGGAAGGGATATCTTTGCCTATTTCGGCAAATCTTGAATCCCACAAAGCATTGCGCGTGCCCACCTCCAAAATCGCGCGTTTTGGGGGTCATTTTGAATTCAAGATTAGTAATAACACTAAGAAATGAATGACTACATCACTTTGTGTTGAAAAAATGAGACTCGCTGTCGCATAACTTTGCCATTAATTATGTGTATGAATATTTATAATGCAATAAGTGCAACCGTTATTACAAACAAGAGCTATGGTAGAGGAATTTATTGTTATTAAATATAATGAGATATTACATTGCCAATGATACATACTGCCATGCTTGTGATGTATTGACAGTCCATGAATTGCAATCATTTATTGTAAAACATCCCCAAATTTCACGGTAATAAGTTAGTCACAGACGTAATGGACCTTTAATTAACCTTAGTATGTGATCTTTAAAATTATTAACATAATGGAAGTTCTAGAGCTGCATACATGATCCTTGATCGCATTTAACTTCACAACACAAAATATTAACCACCAAAACTATTTTACAACTCAGAAACCTCTATATGCGACCTTTGACCTCATTAAAATATGAGTTTCCATGTTGTACCTATGACCAAAGTTTGGTGACAATTGGACTTCCACTTTCCATTCAGGTGATAGTTCATGGAAGATCTGCATGTAAAAGATATGACATCTATACCTGATCGGAGTGTATTAGAATATTGTTTGATATACGTAAGTGCTCAAGTTCAAACATAGGAGTAATACATTTTCGACATTTCCATTTTTTACTGAAGAACTACAGATTGAATTAAAATATGAGCGCAATTGCTGTTAACTGTCTAGCCGAAACAGACCCAACTAGAATTTCGCGGTTCTCGGCTTCGCGCTCGCTATATCAAAGAATATAGCTGTTTTTTTTTTTTTTTTTTTTTTTTTTTTGGGCGGCCCCATGACATTTGACCCTGGCACGTGACCTTTGATCTCATCAACATGAGGGATCGCATGGCTGCACCTATGATAAAAGTTTGGTTCCATGAACTTCAAGTTCTCCATTTAGATCAATTGTACATTTTAGCCCATTTTTCACTTGAAATCCATGACCTTGACCTTCAAATGACTTGACCTCGTCAACATATCAGGGATCCATTGTGCACCTATGACTGAAGTATGGTTCCAATTGAAGTTAAATTTCAAGTGAGGGCAATTAAAAAAAACTAACCAATTTGATACACACATCACACAAACACACACACATACACACACCAAATACATACACACGCACAACGGATTGCTTAAGTGGTCCGGCCAGCTATAGATGGCGGCCTACAAAAATCGACAATTTCCTTGTTGGTAAGGCCTACAAATGTCTCATATTCAGTTATTATCCTGGAGCGTTCTTTCACTATGGTCAATGTACACTTTGCATTGGCAATGTTACGCATAATATAACATTATCATCAACAGTGTCAAAAAAATACGGAATGATAATGTCCACTCTCACTAAGAACATTAATTTCAGAATAGTCCACAACGATCAAAACATAAGTTCCATTAGCATTAACGATGAGAGGTAATGTTACGCATTCTATATTTCAGCAACATTTGTCGAGACACGTTTGTACCTCTAACAAGTCACAATAGCTTCTCTAACACGAGTTTGCAAAGGTCGTTGACTTCTATTTGCATGTTAACACCCTATTTCATAATCAAACCGATTGAAGACAACAAACTCAAACGTGAACCAACAGCATTAAAGTCTGCTTGCTCTTACTGTGAGGGCTGCAAAATGGTGAAAGTACTCAGTGTTTTCATTTTGGCAAAGTGAAACTGTCAACATCCTGATTGTTTACCCAACCACAGAAGCTCAGTCTTGTATAGGTTTTATCGAAGGTCTGGGGGTTATCGCTGTTCAGCTGCTGAACATTGTGGGTATTTTTTCAATTAAATAGATCCTAAATATGTTAAAACCTTCAAACTTAAGAAAACAAGTTTTTACAATGGCGTCTACTTTCTATAGCGTCGCGTAACCAACAATTTACTCATGCGATATTTTTGTTAATGCGCGTACCAAATAATTCCAAACACGATTTCATACTTTCAAATTTATAACTGCTGTAATACATTGATTTTTTGTGCAAATGAATTTGTACATTTTAACATTATTTCCTTATGCACTAAATATCACATTAACGTTTTCTTGCGAAATATTTGTTATTAATATCCTAGCATATTCTTCCGCTTAGGTAATACGGTTTAATACACAAAAGTATGCCGTCATCTTGCATGAACCACTTCACTCAAATTCTTCATACTCAGTAAGTAATTAATTCTTACCAAAATAAATTTGTAGCATTATTTCTAAAGTAATAACCACCTTTTTCAGTAATAATAATAGTAATACTTAACAGGCGTAACTTGCCAGTGCACTAGTAATGGGCACGTATGCTATTTTCAATACAAAAAAATCTTGCCTTGTATATCGGTCCGCTAGGCAATTCGGTCATCAGACTGCTATTAATGCAAATATCAATTACTAAACACAGTTTCGCCCCCAACATCATCATTATCCCGTCACCATTTCACCAGGGTTCTTATTCAAAAACAACGACAATGTGCTTTTCAAAAATGTGGGCATACATCCGCTTTCACATAACGAAAAACATACTTCAATATAAAATATACACCTTCATTGCACACGTGATATTTTACTCAGCACTTCATTCCAATTCAATACAAAATTCCAATTCGTAATATACAATACGAATGACCAGTGCATTTGGATACAACTACATTCGATGGCGCCTTACATATCAGTAATACACGCCCTCTAAAAATCTACTATACACGCGATCGTGTACAGAAAGAACGCAGTCGGAACTGACTCTATTACTACTGAAATACATCTTAAAACAGCCAATCAGGGATACGTTTCAGTACGCGTTCAGAAACACGATTGCACTATCTGCTACAGGCCAACTTGTACAATCTAACGGGCTTCCATATGAAAGGAAGTCCTTAAAAACTGCAGCAGTGACGGCATACTATCTCTTCAACTAAATGGAATTATACTTTCACCGCAGCACTTTTTAACAAAGCTAGGGCCACCATAACGCCACATGAACGTATCGCCATTCAAAATTATAGAATCTTCGATGCAAAAAATCTCCTCCTGTCACTTTAAATCAATGACGACGTTTAAATTTGGGATTTCTTGATCGCCACTGCCTAGTGAATCCCAGAGAATACACTGTTGGATGTGCAAGCTTGCATACTGGAAAATGGCTATTATTTCGTGATTTGGGGCTAAGTGCAGCCAATTTGGCCATAATTATATATCGACACTGGGAAGGAAAACCCTCCTATATTCATTTGACCTTTAAAATCGAAAGCTCTTATGTGAAAATGCGCCTTATTTTCAAAACCTCCTACATACAAAATTTTTCATTGTCTACGATAAAACAAAAATCAAAATACATGAAAACATTATGATACGATTTTGGCTACAGCAAAACCTATTCTAAAAAGCAATTGCCTCAATTTGAATAAAAAAAATCAATTCAAAGTGAACATATATGGCGTTCTCATGTTGCCAGAAAATTTGCATATAGGCGGTTTTGAAAACGAAGTCCGTTTTCACATAGGAACTTTTGGTTTCAAAGGTCAATTGAACATAGAAGGTTTTCACAATTGTTATGACGTCTCATGGACGCCTAAGGTCAGAAATACCTTTCAAACACAAATAAATGAGCCTTGTGCCCAAGTGATCTGAATTTTGTATAATAAAACAGATTTTAATGATTTGTAATTGGTTCAAGAATTTGGTATGTCCAAAACATTACATAAATCAAAATTACACAATTACACACAATTTATATAACTGATACTTCATGTTCAAAAGAGGCGTTGCAGTTCAACGATGCTATGTCCTCTCAGCGAAGACTCCAAAATGACAGCGCACAAGTTCATACAAAACTCAGGTAATATATTCCAAGGGAATCTTCTCAGTCCTGAAGGTAATCTTGTCCAGCAGTTCAAGACGACGGGGCTTTCCCTCGACGACAAATGTTCCACAATAATAAAATCCAGGTAATAAACCACCACCAGTCTGTCGCTATGTCCTCATATAGGACCACAAACTGGAATCCCTTTTGATTCCGAAAACTGAAGCTCTTTGGCTTAAAAGACGACAGCAGACAATTTAGCTATCAAGCTCCGGCGGCATCCAAAGTAATAAATCCTGGCACTAGATGTAGAACTCAAATCAACCATTATTGTAGAGTAAAACTAGCTATAATTATACTGTATAGCTCCAGAGCTCTAGTTTATCTCCTGATTTCAACTACTGGCCTCAGTCCTTCAGTCACAAGTACTATTTAAGAACTCAGACCTAGATTTCCCTTTCTAACAATAATCATTACATCATTCTCATGCATAAACAAAACCTTACACTAGCTGACCAATCGGAATTCATCACCCGAATTACATCACTTCATATATATAACTTTGTGGGGGAATTCCCTGATCTTACAATGTTCTGATCTCAAAAGCATAAACAAGTTGACTCAGTTTCTAAGTTTAGCATTCTTGGGGAATTCCCCACCTCCCCTATTGTGCAATCTAAACAGGTGCACTTAGCATAAACAACTCTAGGGAATCCACTTTTCTCTCTTTTATAGTAAACAAAGTGCTTTTCCCGTGAGAAATCTTTTCTCAAATAAAATTGAGAAAATAATATTTTTAAACGTTTAATCAGAAAAATGGAGGCTATATAACATCCTCCCCCTTAAAAAGAAAATTTGAATGAAATGAAAATTTTTCAAAATCTGGCTTTATACCTTTAACCATTTTGTGGTTAATTTTACATACAGTTTACACAGTGTAAATTTTACACTTTTTATTATAATGTTCTTGCATTGCTGCCTTCAGTTTATATTACATTAAATTGTAATACTAAATTTCTGAACAAAATTTAGGCAGCTCTGGACAAGGCATCTGCCAAGACATTTTCTTTTCCTTTGATATGTCTTATGTCCAGATTGTATTCTTGTACAGTTAAAATCTACCTAACAAGTCTCTGATTTCTGTTTTTCATCTTGTGGATGAAAGTCAACGGATTGTGATCCGTGTACACTAGAACTGGGTGCACTGTTGTACTCAAGTACACTTCAAAATTTTGCAATGACAATAGCAATGCAAGACATTCTTTCTCAATTGTTGAGTAGTTTTTCTGATGTTTGTCAAACTTCTTGGAGAAATATCATACAGGCCAACTTGAATTGTTTATGAAAGTCTGGCGCAATCAAAACTGGCGCATTCATCAAAATAGACTTGATTTTCTCAAACGCTTTTTGGCATTGCTCTGACCACACAAATTTTGCGTTTTTCTTCAGAAGGTTGGTCAGCGGACACGCAATTTCTGAGAAATTTGGACAGTATTTTCTGTAATACCCGACCATACCTAAGAATCTCGTGAGATCTCTTTTACTCTGTGGTGTGGGAAATTTCTCAATTGCTTCAACTTTTGAAGTGATTGGCCTAATTTGCCCTTGTCCTACAACATGCCCTAAGTATGTGACATTTGCATGGCAAAATTCACTTTTCACCAGATTCACAGTCAAACCTGCTTGAGATAATTTCTCAAATAATTGATGGAGCTGTCTCACGTGTTCTTCCCATGTTTCACTGTACACAAGGAGATCATCGACATAGGCTTCACAATTTTCTATGTCTGCAACTACTCTGTTCACTAATCTCTGAAATGTTGCGGCAGAATTTTTGAGACCAAATGCCATTCTTTTGTATTGGTATAGGCCATCGGGCGTACAAAAGGCTGAAATTTCTTTGGCACGGTCAGTGAGGGGAACTTGCCAATACCCCTTCAACAAATCAAATTTGCTAACAAATTTGGCATTTCCAACTCTATCTATGCAATCATCAATCCGTGGGATCGGATATGAGTCGGTTTTGGAACAGAGGCTGACTTTTCGAAAATCTGTGACAAATCGAAATGAACCATCGGGTTTGGGAACCAAAATACATGGGGAACTCCATTCACTATTGCTTTGCTCTACTATTCCATTGTCTAACATGTACTTCACCTCATTTCTGATATGTTGCAACTTGATTTGATTCACTCTATAAGGATGTTGCTTTACAGGCTTGGAGTCCCCTACATCAATATCGTGGGTTATGACATGTGTCTCACTGGGTACATCAGGAAATATGTTTTCCCACTCATGAATTAATTCTTTCAATTCACCTTGTTGACTTTCTGGGAGATGACCTAATTTCTTGTCTAAATTGGCAAGTATGTCAGAATTTTGCAATTTGACACCATAATCATTTTCTGTGTTTACAGTGCTGTTTTGTTCAGTTCCTGACTCTATGATGTCATCATTTGTACACTCATCACTAACTCTAGATGACATTACACATGCAGGCTTTATGTCCACATCTCTTTCATTTACTTCTTTAGCATATTTATGTGACATAGTTGTCGACTTTTCGTCTACCTGGTGTTTTTAATCACATAGTCAAGGTCACCTAACTTGTTCTCAATCTCCTATGGTCCAGAATACTTGGCTTGCAAAGGATGCCCTTTTATTGGAAAAAGTGCCAACACTTTGTCACCTGGTTTGATACTCTGTTCCTGCATCTTTGTCATACCATGCTTTCATTTTTGCCTGCTCTGGTTTAGATTTTTGTTTGGCAATTATGATGCTCTCGGAGCCTGTGCCGAATTGAGACACCTAGTCTAACAAATTCACATCATGATTTCCACAACAACTGTTCTTTCAGTAGTTTTCAATGGGTCCCCTAACTTTGTGACCAACACCAATTCAAAATGGACTGAAACCTAATGACTCTTGTACAGCCTCCCTGGTAGCAAATAACAGGAGATGAACTCCCGCTCCCAAATTCAAAACAATATGTTTTGATCATTGTCTTCAATGTTTGGTGGTACTTTCTAGGGCCCCCTGGATTCTGGGTGGTATGCGGAAGACTGTACTGGACCTATCCCACACTGGTCCATAACTTGTTGGACAAACCTGAACATGAAATTTGATCCTTGTCAGACTAAATTTATTTTGGAGGCCTACGGGGGGAAAAACTTTGTTATAGCTTTCACTATATTCTGTTCCTTAATTTTCTCAGGGTAAAGCCTCAGGGAATCTGTGGAAGCATACATGATGGTCTCAGTAAATACTGATTTTCCTGACTTGGTCTTTGGAATGGTCTACGCAATCTTTACACCCTACTAACTGGCTCATCAAATGCGGTATTGGTTGCACGGGGCATTGTAGGAATTTTTGATTGGGCTTGCCCACCATTTGACATGTGTGACAAGTCTACAATTCTCAGATACATCTTTTTTGTAAGTGTAGGCACCAAAAATGACTCCTAATTCTGTCATGTGTTTTTTCTCACCCCTAAGTGTCCTGCCATGGGACGATCATGGCTATGCCTATCACTTCCCTCCCTATGGTATACCTTTGGACCTACATTTGATGCACACCTTCCATTCCTCTCTACAAGTGCATCGGGTGGCCGCCATTTTGCATTAGAACACCATTTTGCTTGTAGAAACATACAGGAATTTGCTCGGCTCCTGTTGCGACAATTCCCCTCTCACCTAATCTAAGTGGCTGGGGGTCGTTGTGCTGCTCCTTTACCAGCTTGTCATGGTTTAAAGGGCCTCCTGTACAGTCCCTAATTCTATCATGCTCAGCGGCTGGATTTTCATTATTTAACCAGCTTGTCACTTTGAATTTTGTGCTCAGGGTCTGGGATTTTCACTACAGGGAATTACGTGTCCCCCTGAAGAGAGGAATGACCTCCAAATTCCTCTAACTTTGAGAGAAGTACCTCAATTTGGGACCAAGTCCAGTATTTGACTCATCCCTGCCTCACTTGTTTTCCTGTGAGCTTTTCTAGTGTGAACCGATTACTGCCATGCTGGAAATGTCTTTTCCTCATCAAATTTATCCACTGTACAGGGCACCTGGGAAACTATGGGATCTGGGAGTACCTTCCCCTGCCAAATCATTCCCTAACAACATGGAAACCCCTTTTAAACTGGGAGTTCTTGTCTAACACAATTGTGACATTTCCAAAAGCCACGTCTGATTTCAAATTCATTTTGGTGAGAGGGACACTAAGACAATCCATATCCTATCCCCTGAATCAATGCCCTAGTTCCTGTGGAAACCTCTCAATATCAAAATGGAAGTGCTCTTCCAATATCATGGTACTGCGCGCAGCACGTGTCGCCGCATGATCTAATGGGTTTTTTGGATCTAACTATCACCTTGGGAAAGTGACACAAATCCCCCTCCAAAACAGAATGCTTAAAGTCATCCCTTATAACTTTTTTCTGTGTCAATTCCCATTTGTGGAATTTCTTGTTTTTGAACAGAAGAGTGAACTTTTGACCTCAAATAACTGCACAACCTTTGGTTTTGGACTCATTTTTTTGGCTCTCTCCATTGTGGGTGGATAGCCATGTATCTCCCACACCTTGACGTTTGTATTCCTGGCTTTTTACAGTGATGGTCATTGAACTGTGATTTGGGTCCCATCCCCATTCTTTTTGCATTAGCACCATTACTTTCTTCGCTCCCCTTTTCATGGGAACCTGACTGAAATTTCCCCTCCTGAGTGTGCTACAATGGGACGCTTTGTTAGAACCCGACTTATTGTTGTACTTTGTTGTACCTGTAAATTCTTGGCTAAGCCTATAGTATGACTTAATTTTGTGTCGAATATGATATTTTGTGTTTTTGATATCTGGATGTAGACACTGTTTGAACCCTTCAACTAACATCAACTCCCTAAGTGACCAAAATTTTGCCGGGGGTGACTTCTTTTCGAGAGAAGCCAGCGATCAACCATTGTGCCTTACACGGGCTAATTCAACGTGGGTCTGGTCATACTTTTTCTGACAAACCTGAATTGTTGTCCTATATGCCTCCTAGTACTCAATTCCTATGCTTTGAGCACTGCCTTCTTACCTCGTCATAATCACTACATCTGTCGAATGACATGGCCGAATATTTTTTTCTCGGGCTTTACCAATTAACACTGACTGTAGCAACACGGTCCAAGACTCCTTGGGCCATTTCAAGCTATTGACAATTTTCTCTTATGTAAATAATATTTGGTCCTACTTCTTACCAGGCGAACCAGGCGAACATTTTCTGCCGCTCAAAACCTGAGTGCTTGGAAGAAGTCTGACCAGCTAGCCTGTTGTTTCAATTTTTCCTAACTCTAACTGAGCTTCAAGCTCTTTTTGTTTCATCTCATTCGAATTTCCATTTCCTTTTGTTTTCATTTCATGTTGCAACTTTTCATTTTCTAATTCTTTGTCTTTTCTCAATTTGTAATTCCATCTCTTTTTTGTTGGATTCTTTTTGCATTTGCAATTTTTCTTTCTCTAATTCAATTGCAATTTTTTTCCTGTTGCCATGGCCATTTTCATTTCAAGCCTCTTTTATTTGACGGCATCACTTGTGCCCTGTTCCAGAACCTCTTCTATCCTCATCCAAAAAAGAACTATCCCAAACTCTTCCTGGACAAATTTTTCATTCAATTATTCTTAATGAATTGCTTTCCATAGCATGTTTTGGCCCATCAAGTTCCTAAATCTTGGCTAGTTCATTAACTCAGGCTTCTCAGCTCATCAAACTTCTCGCAAGTTTATTTTGCCCTATGAAACACTCTACTGGATCAAACTCCATTGTGATTGTTATCTACGACACAATATACGAACTTGAACCAAACTACTGTGGTAGTACATGTAATACACACAAATTTTGTATGCTAAAAATATGCACATGTTGACAATTTTATTCACCTTTTAATGTAAATTCTGAACAATAAAGGCTCAACTTTATCTCAATTCAAATTCCGAAGACCAGCCCCATTCCTGTTATGAGGTCTCCTGGACGCCAGTAAGAAATACCGTTCAAACACAAATAAATGAGCCTTGTGGCCCCAAGTGATCTGAATTTTTGTATAATAAAAGATTTTAATGATTTGTACTTGGTTCAAGAATTTGGTATTTCCAAAACATTAACATAAATCAAAATTACACAAGTACACACAATTATATAAACTGTGCGTCATGTTAAAAGAAGGCGTTGCAGTTTCAACATGCTAGGCTCCCCTCACGAAGAACTCCAAATGACAGCGCACAAGTCATACAAAAACTCAGGTACTAGATTCCCCAAGGGATCTTCTCAGTCCTGAAGGTCATCTTGTCCAGCGTTTTCAGACGACGGGGCTTTCCCTCGACTACAATGTTTCCACAATAATAAAATCCAGGTAATAAACCACCATCAGTCTGTCGCTATGTCGTCATATAGGACCACAAACTGGAATCCTTTTGTTCCGAACAGAACTCTTTGGCTTAAGAGACGACAGCAGACATTTTAGCTATCAAGCTCGGCGCATCCAAGTAATAATCCTGGGTCACTGATGTAGAACTCAAATCAAACATTATTGTAAAGAGTAAAACTGCTATAATTATACTGTATGGCTCCAGAGCTCTAGTTTATCTCCTGATTTCAACAACTACTGGCCTCAGTCCCTTCATCACAAGTAACGATTTACGAACTCATGAACCTAGATTTCCCTTTCTAACATAATCTAAGGGATACATCCATATTATGTATAAACATAACCTACACTAGCTGACCAATTCGGAATTCATCACCAGAATCACTTCATCATATATAACTTTTGTGGGGGAATTCCCTGATCTTACAATTTCTGATCTCAAAAAGCATAAACAAGTTGACTCAGTTTCTAAGTTTAGCATTCTTGGGGAATTCCCCACTTCCCTATTGTGCACTCTAAAAACAGGTGCACATTCGCATAAACAACTCTAGGTAATCCCCTTTTCTCTCTTTCTAGTAACACAGGCTTTTCCCGTGAGAAATCTTTTCTCAAATAAAATTGAGAAATAATATTTTTAAAAGTTTACTAATCAATAAAAATGGAAGCTATATAACACAATCAACTAAGAATCATACCTGGCAATATTTTCATGTGTCCATTTTAACGGATTTGTTGCATGGCTGCTGGATTGTATTCACCTATCGTTTTTCGTTAAGATCTGAAACAGAACGGCATCAATTGTCTCATTAATCTCTTCAAATCAATTGGTTACAATACCATGGTGTTTCTTCAAACGTGTTTTAATAATTCCAACTGTTTTTTTTGGAAAGAAGCATTTCAAACGAGACAACAAAATGGACCGCATTAGGTACGTGAAGGGATCATGTATGGGGGAATGCACTGAAAAAAGTACGATACAGGCAATAACCAGGTAGTTTTCCAGGCGTCAAAACTATTTAGACCCCGGCGAACGTCGTTACTAATGTTTGGTCCTTCGACTACTCTGTTTTTCGCAACTAAAACAAAACGCCGGAACAAAGCGTGTAACAATGTTTTTCGTTTCATCTTGTTTTCATGTAGTCCAGATATTTTATGATATGCCCCAAAATAACTTGCAAAGAAATAAAATTGGTGTTTAATATACCTCGATATTGTCCCAAAATAATATTATTAAAAAGTTGAATCACAACCCGCTGGCCGCGCTCGGTGGCAGGACACAGGGTGGAGTGAGGTTCTTCGGGATGGCACCTTCATCAGATGGGTGGGTATGTTTGCTCATTAAAATTATATCATTTTAAAAATATATTATTATTATTATTAATTAGTAGTAGTAGTAAAACGTAGTAGTAGTAGTTCGTAGTAGTATTAGTAGTAGTAGTAGTAGTAGTAGTATGTAGTTAGTAGTAGTAGAGTAATGGTTGAATAGTAATAGTAAAGTATAGTAGTAGTAGTAGTAGTGGTAGTAGTAATAGTAGTAGTAGTAGTAGTAAGTAGTAGTAGTAGTAGTAGTAGTAGTAGTAGTATAAGTATAACAAGTGCATATGTAAATACACATACCTTTTTCTTTCCCAGTTGCTTGATTATAGTAATTCCCACGCGATCGCCCTCGTCAAAGCTCACAGGACCCTTTAATCAATTACAAACTGTAAGGTATCACAATTAGGTGAAGTATAATGGCCAAAAATGCCTTAGAAAGGCTGAAGTGGGAACTAGCGTCGTACTACAAGCTAATTTTGGTATAGGTCCTGACCATCTCCAAATATAAAATTGCTGAATTTCTGTGGGTGGAACATGTTCCCAATGACTCATCAAAATGGCGGTCCCAAAATGTCAAGTTTTTTAGCCTTCTGTTTAGGTTGACTTCATCCCTGATATTGCATACAATTTTGGCCATAAAGATCATTATAATG